>JAMKCH010030222.1:0-16445 GCA_023653785.1 Ophioderma brevispina
GAGAGGATCAGTAACCATGACTTTTGCGGTGGTGGCGGCGGCGGTGGAAACCCATGCGCATGAGTTGGTGGAAGAGGAGGACGCCCTGACTAGTGAAAAAAATACAGGGTTCCATAAATTGGGGTTGAGTGAATCTTAAGAACGCTTTTTATATTTCTATACCCTGCGTTGACACCATGGAATTTGTATCTGAAGTTTGCCATCGTACTAGACAGGCGCTGCTATAAAAAATCTAATTGTATTTACTATTACAGTGCCCTGTGTTTAAAGGTGCGTGTTCCGATCGTCTTTGTCCCCTTGATTTACACACCCGGAAGTCGATTTTGATATCAGATGAAATGCTGTATTTTCTCATTGTCGTCCGGAAATTTGAGCCTCGACTCCATTTCATTCCCAAGATAGGTCACAAAAACCCCGTGTTAAAGTGGTTAACGCACTTTAAACAGCCCAGTATTGAATAGGGCTTTGTCAACATACATTATTGCGTCCACCATAAACCGTCAATGTTTTGTTTCCCCTTGTACTTGATGGGTGTATGTGCAAGTGCCAGGCTCTCATATCAAGTAGAGAACCATACACATAACTCGGAACAACCACCTTAAGCTGCCCATGTGGCAAGAATATCAGTTATATTAGATATTTCACCTTTGCAACATTTACCATGACCTAACCTCTTGTGATTTCAGTTTTTCCGCACCTTTCTGACGGCATCAATACCACATGGGCTGTTCAATGCAGCCTTTTTAATGAAACTGGCAGTGTTCTGGTCTTTCAGAGTTTGCGCGTCTTGATATACCGGTGCCCCTACACCATTCTCACATAGGGTCCATTTATCAATCTAGTAAAATGAATAAGTCACAAATGTGACCTGCTGTTTGTAAATACAATGCCCATTTTGCCACTTTTTGCATTTTAACAGTGCAATCAAATTAAGACCAGACTTAAACTACATTTATATTTTTGCATACCAACACCTCATGACCATGAAAGTGATTGACGACAACTGACCCATTTACAAGACCCGAAACAAATTGAAATCACGGTGCGGCTTCCGGGGGCCGAAGCCAATTGGAAAGTGAACATGCGAAACATGCAGACAGTGTAATGTTCATGATACAATGTAAGTTCATGCTGATTTCACCACTGTACAACAGTGTGAAATGGCACCTCCTGTAGATTTCTATTTTTAATTAATTTATTGCAAGACTTGTCTGAGGTGTACACATACTGATATGTCTAAATATAACACTAAGGTATTATCAGACTAAAATAACGCCTTTTTTGTGTCGATACCTTAATTATACTCAGTTAAATAATAACATGCATGTGAATCGGCATTCAGATCCATTGCACTTGCATTGTTGTAGATGTCAAGCCTATTTCTTGCATTTCCACTTCCCTCTGCATCCCTTGGTAATCTACAACTGATTACAAACGATACGGTTCACCAGATGGAACGGTTATCCATTTCATTTTCCACCGTGCATTGGACGTTTTTCCGAAAGCCCACCCCGATCTGCGGGATTTGGCAACGCCGGTGCCTTTTGTTAATCATTTACACAATATAACCTGCATGCCACTATCTTACTCACACAATGCTAGGCTTAGTGTATCGTTGTTTTGGTGAAATGTTTTCCCAGTATTTTCCGAGTTAATAACATCGCCTTTTTACATAACCCTCTAAAGTTAGAGTTATAACCTCCTGCTAATACAATCGGTGATGTATTACTACCACTACCTCAACGGATGGTACTGCGAACTAATAGCAAGTGTTGAAATGGGGTCTGTGAAAGACGTGAAGTCGAATACTTGACCACCAGACTTTCCATCTTATTAGTAATGTCTATAAACCATAACGTAGTACGCTTATTTCCCCATTTAAATGTTTTATTAGGCAAGTATTACAATGTAATACAGTGCAAAAATACAATTGAAGACTACCGTTAGCTCATTTCCAACATTCCCTCAGGCAGGATTGTTGGGAGGGACTCGGGCGTGTTTGGCATTTGATTCCTCCTTCCCTGCGATCCTCCAATATTGGTACCTTTTTATTCAATAATCACTTTAATGTTAATCTTTTGTACAATTTCTGTTTGGGCTTTGATCATAGAGGCTAGTTTAATAAAGCATAATACACTTTTTACTATGCTAGTTTATTATGGGCGTAGGGTTGTTGTAGAAGTCGATCGCCCGCCTTCTCACTGTCAGCCTGGTTCGATTTCTTGTATAGCTAATGCCGTACGTGAATTTGATACCGATCAATACCCGTTTGGTTTCCTCTTGCAATCTAATTCTGATTGTTTCCAATGTAATTTTTCTATCCTTGCCGAGATGCATTCTGAGCGCTATTCAGGTGCGTGTGCACCTGTTGCGGATTTAGGTGTTGTGTATATGGAATGTATTGTGGTATACCTTGGCTAATTCACTGAGGCTGTTTCCACTCGCAGGCTCCGCACCTTCTTGCTTTCTCTTTTGGTAATTAATTTTAAGTTCCTTGTGCTGAGACTATGGTTCTTCAGATCGCCAAGCGGTTGGTTCTTCAGGATCTTACAGAGGGCCTCCTTCAGACTGAGCTGCTCCTGCCATATAGCTGAGTGCTCCTAGCAGTCCGGGCTGAATGGATAGTCTAGTGTGTGGTGGTCATAGTGGGTTTCTTTAAAGATTTCATGGATATGTAAGGTAAGAGAGACACTTTCTTTATTCTTCTGCCATGTAGATCATTGGTTTCTACACTTCGTCGCTCGTCTGTGGTTGCCTGCCTGCCCGCGGAGTACAGCGCCTCCCTCAAGACATTGTTTGAGAGCGCGAATTAGGTATAATAAATCCTTCTTTGCTCTTTGGATTACATCGTTGTATGTTAAAACGGCCTTTGGCGCTCCACCACCGGCGCCCTGAAGCACTTCGTATGGCTTTTGTTAAGACACGACCATGAGACCTCAATCTCTGAAGATCGGATCCCCGGTGATCGTAAGTGATGGTGATTGAGGGTTGCCTTTGCAGAGGTCTACACTTTGAAATTTTATATATATCAATATAAATCAAATCTAAATCGATTATCAATTATTTAAAATAATAAGTATTTAAAATAACAATTCAATGAAAGCTGTGTGCAATGTTGTTGCACATCCAACATCTGATAAATACATCGGTCATAGGCTGTTATCGATCCAATGAAAAATAAGGCTATACTCTCCACGTCGAAACTTTGTTTCTGCATTCCATCCCACGTGACTGACATGCCTGAAACAGATTAAATAACAAAAAAGGCCAACAAAAAAAAAATCAAAAAATTTTTTTGGACGCAGAAGCGGTTGTATTGCTCTACTACTGATAATGTATACATAGCAAGGGCAGGGTACGCTATCATTTTGTTACTACTCAGCTAGCTGTGGTGAAAAAAATGGAAATCTAAAGAGAGTTATTGGGGATGGCCTATAACCATAACAGAAGAAAAGAAACCATTATATTTTACTGGATGCTTAGTTACCTTTTTTGTCATCTGTTTCAACTCTCATTTTTGTTGAATGTTTGCTTACGGAGCGGAGGGAACTTATAAGGAGTGTTGGTTTGAATGTTGCAGAGAAAAGTGTGAATAAACTGAGAAAATATTGGAAACCTGAAGGCATTTTGGCCCGCATTTTGGAGATAATAGAAAATCCCTAGATATATTAACTGAAGAAGATATAGATTGCGCGATGGATTCAACTTCCATTAGTAGGGGTAAGGGACTTGAGATCATCCGGTGCGGGGTAGGTTGATTCAGTGAATGAGTAAGGCCCGAATATTTGCAAGTAAGAGAGGGCTTCAACACTCAATGTCTGGTTAAGCGCCGGTTCTTTCCGGTTGTTGAAACTGGCTTCTATTGTTTTTCACCATGCAAGCCACGGTTTAAATACATGACCGGAGGGCAAGGTGTGGTTGAATTTTGACGCCTCCCCCAAATGAGGTTTAGAAGAATTCTGTGGGAGATAAATATACGACTAAGTCCAATACAGGGTTGAGATGTGTAATGGGTTGTGTCTATTATTTTATAACAGAGAATTCCTTTGCGCTTCCGGTTTGTACTCACTGAAGTCCATTGGAATACAATATCGCTTTGGACAACTTTCCCTTACTTCGCTTCTTGTCTTTCCTGGTGCTTCTTCAGGTGTTCTGATTCTTTAAGTAGGATGCGGCGCCGATGCTGGATCTTAACAACATAATTAAACCAGCCCAGGTAAATGCGTAGTCAAGGTGGTGCTAAGAGTATCTATATTACTACGACCACAATTATGAGATTGTTTGCTAATGTCCCCGCCCCATCAAAAGGCAAAACAAATTAAAGGGAAAAAAAAGTTATGTACAAATTGCGGAGAAAGGTTACTTATGGGTCTCATAGAAAAAAACTTATAAAATTCTATATCAAATAAGTACGGTACTAAAAGAATACATGTTTGAGTGAAATTTCTGACTACATGATAATTTTACGGCAGCTGTCAGATTCCCGGCGCTTCACGGACGGTTGATACGGCCCAATGGTTATTTAGAATAGAAATCAGCTTCAACCAGCTAGCGGGAACACGAGTTGAACCGGTGGGAAGCCTCTCCTTATAGCACAGTTTTATCAAATGTTATGACAGTCAAGTAAAACCTGTCCAACATTCACTTGGAAGATTGGCTCACTTTCCCCCCGACTTTTTAGTGCAGCAAATGGATTCCAAGGCCGTCATAACGCCGGATGCACTGGGGTTGCGTAGCCGATATATCGACCACTTTTCTGCCGCAGGTCACGCAACTAACTGCAAATATCCAGTTAAAATAAATTGAACTTTTGTGTATATAGACCGTAATTTGGCCTACGTAAACATGCAAACCGCACACAGAGCGGTGAATATGCATGTGGACTATATCTGCAAGATTGCAATTCCATTATAGCTTAATCGATTGCTTGCATTCAATGGAATTGCTAAAGATAAACGAATGTTATTAGTCTTTCACTGGAGCAGCGCATGCACGGAAGTGGTGGGGAAAAAATCCATGTTCGCTTGGCCGGACTCAAACCATTTTTTTATATAAATAAACACGAATGCAACTTCTAACAAAATCTGCGAGGCCCTTGATATAAAAACCAGATATTGTACGTACGTGCTGCACGACAAATTCCTGTGATGCTTTATTGTCATGTTTGGCATGCGTAGACGGCAAATCAGGAGCTTTCCGCTTAGCTACTGTTTGAAAGAGTAACAACAAAATGCATTACCGGCCTTGATCCGAAAACCAAGTCAGCAAAAACGAAAGGCAGTTGTACAAAATCAAAAGGCATGAAATGCTTATTTTTTCTGTTGTTTTAACCATCTCATCCATATTTCAGTTTTCTTATTCTTATTTCTTAAAATTCACCAAATGCTGGGGAAAATCAGCGATTTTGGGCCAAAATTGGTTAAAAATCTCCAAATATTTGATACTTTGCCCCCCAGAATTTCACTTTTGCCCCTCCAATTTCACTTTGCCCCTCCAATTTCACTTTTGCCCCCCCCCCCCAAAAAAGAAGTCTGGCGCCGCCACTGATTATATCGGGTTGATATAAATCCATTTACACCACCACCAACGATAACAGTCTTTGTAACCCTGAATGTCCAATGTATGAATCCTATGATAACATGGATAATACTTCCAGTTACAGCGAGAGATTGGCGCGCGCAATACCGGTGTGAAAGCAACTATAGTCCGGCGTAAGCCCCATATCCCGGTCTCCATAGACGATCGGAATAAAGCGTGAAACTAATGTTGCGTGAAGAGTCAACTGAATTGAGTGCCCTATTCCTTACCGTTGTAGCCAGACTGTGAGTTCACCGGACTATAATTACTTCTACACCTGATTTTGACCCAAGATCAATTGGCCATGGGATCAAAAGAAAAATTGTTCATTTCGATTACATACTTCGCAGAAGTAAACCATTTTCCCACTATAAATAATAATAAATATTACAATTACCATTTATTGGGTATGGCAATTGCAAAGGTTGCACATTTTCATGAAAATGAATAAAATGCCATCTCAATTTCTTTTCTGAATATCAGTGATCAAGGGACATACATTGCTGCATTGACCTAAGCAAATAGTGGCGTTATTGATAAGTAAATCCACCTGGTATTCAGCGGAGAAAGCACTTCAGATTCCCCTTTGTTTATTTGGAACTGCAGCGTCATTGTTACTGCCCATGCAGCTGAAAAGATGTCAGGCGTTACAGACTCGTTATCCCCGCTCAGTTTAGGGTAGACGTTTCACATAGAAGCCCCAAGTACGCAAATGAGGTATTGTCATTGATTCCGACATGCTCTGTATGATGTTGTTATAAAGTAGCGCAGGACGGAATCAAAGGCATTACCTCATTTGTATACTTGGGACTCCTATATGAAATGTCTACCCAGTTTGGATTGAGCTGGCCTCGTTCGCGATTAAAATAAACTTTGAGGTTCTATTGTGAGTTCAATAATTTTGACTGTATATTTCATCATTTATTGAAAAAAGAACTAATGCCAACAAAACTCATGGCGGATATGTTGCTTGGTAAGCTGTGACCTAACATCTTTGTGCAGAAACCAAGCTCCATAACTTATTGCTGGACCTCATTTCTATTCAATTTACCACCATGTATTTAGAAATATACAAAAGAAGGGGGTCTAGAGACCTATGCTAACAACACGGTAAATTGAATAGAAATGGGGTTACGCGGCAAGTTACTGTAAATTAAGTTTTGTTTCTGCAAAAAGATGTTAGGTCACAGTCTACCAAACAACTTTCTTTCATGACTTTTTGTTCATCTTTGTTTCCTTTTCGGAAAAATGATGAAATATACGGTCAAGGTTAATTGAACGCACAGTAGAAGCCTAAGGTTTATTTATTCGTGAAAGAGGACAAGTATCTTGTGCTTTGCGTCATGAAAAAAAATAGCTCAATCTTAATCGGGTGATGAGTACCTGAAATCTGTTTCAGCTGTGTGGGTAATAACAATGCCTCTGTACTTCCAGATAAAAAAAAGTGCTTTATCCTCTGCATACCGAGCGGATTTACTGGATATCAACAATGCTATTATTTGCTCGAGTCAATGCAGCATGGTGTACATCTACTGGTCACTGATATTTAGGAAAAGAAATTGTGATGACATTTTATTAATATTCAATCAAATGTGCAACTTTTGCACTTGACACGCCCCATAGTATTGAAAGGTATAATTACACAATAATAACTGCGCAGAAATCAGTTACTTCGCCGATATGCGTAACCATGTTATGCATGCTCACGAGCAAAAATCGCTCGCTGCGACTGAAGTATAAAATGGGCTTGAATACTTAAAAGCGGGTTAACCAGAAAATTTTGAAATTGTTAACTTGCCTGAAATCTGATTCAAAATCTGTTCTTACCTTTCTTCTCTTTCTTTGGAGATGATGCTATGAAAAAATAAAAGATAAAACGTACGTATAAATCACTAGCCAAAACGTTAGGAGAAATGAGAACACTATGGACGCAATAACTCATTCAAAATTTGAATGAGTGGAAATTATGATAGGCTATATGCTATGACGGTGCATTATACACCATGTATATTCTGTATCCGAGAGTTGCCATTAAAAAATCTTTTCGGGCAATCGAATCTCCTGTTCAAATATTATCCAGTCAGTATTCTCGAACAAATAAGAAATCTTTAAGTATCAGTATTAAAGGTGGCTTGAGGTGCTAATTTTTTGTTAAATCCCATTTAACACTATAACCTAAGCAGATACAAATAATTTGAAACCAGTAATAAATCGGACAAAAAAGAATAAAGAATTAAAGTTTGGGTTAAATTGTCATATAAGTTATATACTTTCGAAATTTCAGAACTTATAAAGAAGAGAGAAGTGTGTCAGCAATAGTGCGTGACCCTAAGGAAACCACCCACTCAGGCTCAAGGAATTTGATGCAACAATTGAGATGTCAAAAGGGCATTCATGCCGGATTATGGCATAAAACTATCTTTATTTGTCATTACTCATTGTAATACCATCTTGAAGGCACTTCTTCTTCTTCTTCTTGCGTATGAGGCAGCAGCTAAATATGTTGTAAACGGTGGAGCCAGCTCACTGTCTGGCTTCAGGCCCAAACATTCAACACTTATTACCCTTCTTGAGGTCTCTGACTACATTTTTAACAACATTGATGCAGGCCATCTTGTAGGAGCAGTAGGCCTATTTCTTGACCTCAAGAAGGCTTTTGATACTATATACCACCCATTCTTCGTAATAAAATAAGTAGTGCTGGACTAATGGGCTTGGAGCAAGACTGGTTCAAATCATATCTTTCCAACAGAAAACAGGTAACAAGGTAACAAAATAGGTGACACTTTCTCGGATATGGCTGATGTGAAATTTGGAGTTCCACAAGGATCAATCCTAGGCCCTCTTCTATTCACATTGTACATTGACAGTCTTCCAGCATGTGTTAATCATTGTAAGATCAATCTATATGCTGATGATACTGCTTGTTTTATGCAGGTAAACATGTGAATGAAATTAATACTCGTCTCAACACAGACCTGACAAACATTGCAATGTGGATGGAAGAGAGCATAATATTGACCCTAAATACATCTAAAACAAAGGCTATGCTTTTTGGAACCAATCAAAAACTTGCCAAAACCCCAACATTGAGTTTATGCATCAAAAACACCCCGTTAGAAACTGTTCAAAGCTTTAAATATCTTGGCCTGCATTTTCATCCTACATTATCATGGAATTGTCATATCAATCACATTACAACCTCAACTTCAAAATATATCGGTCTTTTTCACAGAATTAAATTAAGAGTTATCTTTCAGTTGAAAGCCTTACTATTCTCCATAAATCCTTGGTGCTATCAAAGCTTGATTATTATGATGCCGTTTGGGGTAACTGCAATAAGACTCTGCAGGATAGGATTGAACGCCTACAAATTCGATCGGCCAGGGCTATATTACGGGTTCCTGTGAAAACAAGATCAAGCTATCTCTACGTGATAAAATGGGATGGGAACCCTTAGTGAAGCGAAGGCAATACCATCTTGCCCTCGCTGGCTACAAATGTATAGCAGGGCTGGCCCCTGCCAATTTGTGCAATGAATTTCCACTTGTCAGGACTTCCCATTCCATAGGAACCCGTTCTAGCACTTACGGTAAAATAAAATTACTAAAGCCGGCCCTCGAATTTGGTAGGCGTTCTTTCCATATGGGGGGGGGGGGGGGGGGGGGGGGGGGGCTAAAAATTGGAATAATCTACCCAAATCATTTTAACTCCTTATACCATCTCTGTTTCAGATTTCAAAGCCAAATACCATCACATTAAATCATAGCTTATAATATTCACATTGTGTGTATGAGAAATTGTCATCATTTTTGTAATATTGAGTAATTTAATCCTAATGAAATTCATTGATATCTTATTTTAATTTGGACAATTTTGTATATTTTCTATGTATGTTCATTCGTTCGTTCGTTCGTGCAAGTCCAAAATCACAGTGGAAGATCCGTCCCTAGCCAGCCGACAGTTCCATCATCCAGGCCGACCAGGCCCGGAATTCCTCCCGGGGACTTGTAGACCTCACAGTCATCCACGACGCGGCCAATGGCCTGCGGCTCTCCACAATCGCAGTTTGGTGAAGGTTCTACTCCGATCTTGTGAAGGAAGTTCTTTGTACGACCAACGCCAGTTCTGAGTCTGTTGAGGTTGACCCATGCTTTCCTATCAAGGTCACAGAAAAAAAAAAAAAAAAAAAAATTAAAATAAATACTTTGTTTTAAAATTTGTAATCAAGTTCACAGTGTATTGTCTAGTTATTCAGGAGTTTGAATCCGTAGTTTTGAGGTGGTTTTGGCCTTGGTCAAGGTGACCGTAACAATTGAGTAATTTAATCCTAATGAAATTCATTGATATCTTATTTTAATTTGGACAATTTTGTATATTTTCTATGTATGTTCATTCGTTCGTTCGTTCGTGCAAGTCCAAAATCACAGTGGAAGATCCGTCCCTAGCCAGCCGACAGTTCCATCATCCAGGCCGACCAGGCCCGGAATTCCTCCCGGGGACTTGTAGACCTCACAGTCATCCACGACGCGGCCAATGGCCTGCGGCTCTCCACAATCGCAGTTTGGTGAAGGTTCTACTCCGATCTTGTGAAGGAAGTTCTTTGTACGACCAACGCCAGTTCTGAGTCTGTTGAGGTTGACCCATGCTTTCCTATCAAGGTCACAGCCTTTGGGCTTGGCCAGATGGGCTCTCCACAAACCGCCTTAGGTTCAAAGCGGAGGACGACCATCGACCATTGTATGTTCATTAATTTTATAAGAAAAATTGAATTTTCTGTATTTTTAGAATGAAATCGTAGCGATTTTGTATGATATTATTGTATAAGTTTGTTGTATAATTTATTGTATTTTTTAATAATGTAATTTAAGAAATTCTAATATTGTAATGTTTTTATATGTTGCTGGCCATATGGAAGAACAGAGGAATACTTAAGATTTCCTGTGAATATGGACCCAGGGTAAAGAATAAATAAACAAACAAAACAAACTGTTGATTTGTTGGGGTTTGAGAAGTCTATGTCCACCGGAGGACGAAAAGTAGGGCACTCATTGAGAATGTGATCCGCAGTCTGTGATGGAGAACCACATTGGCAGGCTGGAGACGGCCGCAGGCCCCATCGGTGCATATTGCTGTTGAAGCGACCGCCTCCTGCATGTGCGAATCTGGTTTAAGGTGACTCATTCCTTGCGTGGAAGATTGCTACCAGGTGGTAGTTCTGTCATAGGTGTAATAGTGAGTTGGTCTGGTCTTGGAGTATCTAACCAGGGAGCTGGAGAGTTTAGCAGCGTGTCGACAGAAAGGTCGACGAGAGCACAGTATCTGTCTGCCGAGTTGGTGTGATTCTATGACAGTGTTATGCAGCAGGTGCTTGTTGTCCAGCAGAGCCTTATTCACTAATTTGTGCGTGTGGTGTTCTCTCCGAAGCACTGCAGGTGCAATGCCTGAAAGCACTGGTAGAAATTCAGATGGAGTGGGACGGAGGCAACCAGGAATGGTTCTCAAGGTCTCGTTGAGTACTGTGTCCAGCGTCTTTGTGTGAGAGCTGTTGCACCATGCTGGGGCGGCATATTCAGCAGCGCTATAGACCAGAGCCAAGGCGGTGGTGCGTAGAGTCGTTGGGCTGGCACCCCATGAGGATCCAGCAAGTCGGCACAGGAGGTTATTCCTTACGGCGTCCGGTAAGTACGTAGTCCCTGTTTCTAAAATTGAAAAAAAAATTGAAACATTGTTGACAATCTCAAGACTGGAATATACCGAAAGGCATTGTGGGAAAATGGATTGTCCCGTAGAGATTGCGTGTTACCTTTTTCCCTGTTTGCGAGTACCAGTACCCGACAAAAACGTTCAATTTTCTCGCAAGGTTATATAGGGGGTTCCGACCCAATTACGAGTACATATTTAAATCAACACTAGTAACGGACCCCTCTGATGCCAAAACTCCATAGAATCCCCTCCGTGTTCCATAGATCTTTGAGATTTTATTTGTCATTTAACACACATTCTCTATGACGGACTGAACGTTAATCTCTCGCGCAGTACCTATTTAGATAATATCTTTCGCAGTCTGTGACACAGACTACACACTTTCTGGACCGCCGTAGTTATTCCTCGAAGATGCCTTGGCACATACAGACTTCGAGGTGCTGGGCCGGTAAGTAAGATGCCGGTCAAGTTTCACACCACAGATAGGTTGGCGTAGGATTGTATGGCAGAGGCGCCCCATTGAGGTTGAGTTGAAGCTGGCGATGAGCCTCTTAGATGTTGAGATGGAAGGCAGTAAGCGTTGGTCTTGACTTCGCTCAGCTTCAGTCTCCAGGTCATGAGATATGCTGCAATAGGGGCCATATCTGCAGTACGTGTACTTTCTACTTCTGGTCCAGCTGCTGTCCATGGAGAAGGAGCAAATCGTCGGCGTAGCCATATTGGTTTAGATGTTTTTTGAGGTCAATCACTGAGAGACAAGTTGAAAGGCACTTGGGTGTTGATGATACAGGGCCGTACGCAGGAGTTTTTTTGGGGGGGGGGTGTGCGGACTTAGTGGACGCTTTTTGGTAAAAGTGGACCCAACCACCCTAAAAGAAAGTTCTCTAAATTTTTGAACTTTTTATCAAAAAAAAATCATCAAAGTGGACCTTCTGCCCCTTTTGTGGAATTTGTTCCCCCCCCCCGCACCCCCCCCGTAATGTGCCGGTGTCGCCTTTAACGAATATTTTTCAAAACCATGTATGATCATACCACTACTTGCTATCTTTAATTGTTTTCGTCGATTTGATCTTCCCAATTAACGGCATTTTTGAAACATCGCCATGCTCTTTTGGCGATGCGAAGTTCAATCCTGCCCAACAATCCTATGGAAAAAAATACAAATACGACGTACACTATCGAGTAGTTTTAAAAGCTCAGGATATTAAAGTGATGATAAAAAAATATGTTCAAATCTTTGTAACTTGGTTCAAGCAGAATATCAACCCATCTCATCAATGTTTAAAATCTCGTAAATTTTACATGCGTACATCAGAATATTCTTGTAATTTTACGAGTTTGTTTTTTTTGGCGTTTTTGCTGTTTAAACTATTTGGTACTCTAGTTTGATAAACATGAGTAGAAAAAAATCTTAATGGCGGGAGGCCTGCCAATTTGGATAGTCAACCTTCCAATTTGGATGCTTAGCCTTCCAATTTGGATGCTTAGCCAGGGATCCTAAATAATCGGGATAGGACACTCGATCAACGAAGTGGAGGCATACTGCATGAAATATGTTGTTTATGGATCGCCGGTCGTACGTGGCGCTGTACCGCTACGTCATTCCCGATTACGTCATACTGCATAAATAATTAGGTGACTTATCGTAAATGGTGGCGCTATTACTACGTCTGCGAATCGTCTATGGGCATTGTACACAGTGTCACCCGCCTGGCTTAGCTTCCCAATTTGGATGTTTAGCCTTCCAATTTGGATACTTAGCTTTTCAATTTGGATGCTTAGCATTCCAAGTTGGATGCTAAGCCTCCCGGGTTAGCCTTCCAATTTGGATGCTTAGCCTTCGAACTTGGATACTTAGCCTTCGAAATTGGTTGCATAACCTTCCAATTTGGATGGTCAGCCTTCCAATTGGATGCTTAGCCTCCCGGGTTTCCTTCCAATTTGGATGCTTAGCATTCCAAGTTGGATGCTAAGCCTCCCGGGTTAGCCTTGGATGCTTAGCCTTCCGGGATAGCCTTTCAATTTGGATGCTTAGCCTTTCAATTTGGATGGTTCTAGGGAAAGATTATTTATAACAGAAAATACACAATTGTACGAATGATTATACAATTCAGTTTCAAATGGTTTAATTTAATTTAATGGTTTGACTAACATGACTAAGATTTTACACCTCATTTGATGGTAAATCCCCTTATTTACTCCTTTATACACAGTGTATTATAAGGTTCCTTCAGGGATACCCATTCTCACCCGCTTTGTTTATGAATTCTGTGGTGTTGTTCTCCTTCTTAACCTGGTTGGTTAAAAAACACTGTCAAAAGTGACATTTACCCCAACCTCTGTTTAGTGTTTATTATATATTTCCCCTCCCCTCACATGCAGACATTGAATTAAGAACTTACTTTTGACAATCACATGGCGCTAGTTGTGAATGATGTGATGGTGTGGTCTTACCATGTTTACACTATAGACGGAAGGTTTTGGTAATGGTCATGATGGTGATCACTTACATCGGTAGCAAAACGGGAAAGAATGCCTTGGCGTTGGTATTCAAAACGATTGTACAACTCTTGCTCCCAGATCATCTTGGAGTTTCTAAAAATTTCAAAGAGAGAAATAGAGTTATGAATACATTAACAATACAATGCATATCGGAAGGTCGCTGTTGCTAATATCTCAGCTGATCAAACATACATGCATGCATGTATCGCACACAAAACTCTACGTATAATACATACATACATACAGACAACATACATACATAAAACATACATTACATACATACATACATACATACATACATACATACTAACATACATACATACATACATACATACCTACATACATACAACACAATATATAATTACATCTCATTTCTGACAGAGGTGATCAAGGGCCATGCCACTCATTTACATATTTGTTTTTAATTCCTGGATCAATTTCATTGAAAATATTTGAATATTTTGATGGATGAAATTCGAATTCCAATGCGCCAATCAAAGAGAGAGTCAATATTCTTCTTGGAGGTTTCGGCAGTCAGACAAGTTCTTGATTATTCTTAATTAGGACTAGCGGGAGGCCCGCGCTTGCGCGGGCTCCCGCTAGGTGACTGAACGGGAGCGACACTGAAATAGAGGCGATCACTCAAACGAAGCGATCATAAAAACAGAAGTGTCACTGAACATTGCTGAAGAAGTGACACACACACACTATGGCGGACACATTACAAAACCACATCGGTGAAACACACAAAGAATAGTGAAGTGGGACAAACTCCTCAAACTCCCGTATAGGCCTAAATAACCGTCATCCTGAGTTTAGGACTCCCCGAGACACAACATTCTACATTCTAACATCTTTCAATAACTCAATTTCTCGTTGTTCCGTCATATAGCTCATGAGTTATAACATTTTCTAACCAAGGAAACGTTTTCATCCCATGGAAACTTTCCGTATATTTTATTCTTTTTCTTTCAAAACTACTCCCGTGTCGGAACCCGTAGTGTCCGTCTACAGGGACCACAGCGCAAATAAACATGTCTTTGTATTGACCATTTGAAAATGCATTTAGGGTAAAATGCTGCCAAAGCAGTTGCCAGGTATTTTACATAAATTTTGATGGTTTACCATTTTACCGTAAAATTTACAGTTTACAGTAATTTTTACGGTATTTTGAGGAAAACTACTTATGTTTATTGTTTTGTTACAGTATTTATCGTACAATTACGGTCAACCGTATAAAATGCATGGAATATATCCCGTATTTTATTTACGGTTCACGTAAAAATACGGTGAACCTTTAACAGTGTATAAGATTGGTGAGCGATCTGTCTCTTTGGGGATCCCGCAGATTCTTTTCCCTCTACTCCTCGTCCCTCTCTTTGATGAAACCCTGTTCCGTTTTACGTCTTTTTTGCTCTGTCTGTCTCTCTGTTTCAAAATTTCTTCTCTACAAGTACATTTCGGTCTCATTCTATCTCTCTCTATCTTTACACACAGTCGAGGAACTCGACTGTGTTTTCTTCTGTACGTTTCTTTGCACAGTCGAGGGGCTCGACTGTGCTTTGTTTCTGAGGTTTCTTTCTTTCTTTCTGTCAACTTCCGGTCAAACTTTCAATTTAATCGTTCGGCCACATACTTTATCAAATGTGAACAGGACTTGGACACAAACATCAATGACCACTCCCACATATGTGACCCGACTTGTTGGGGTCAAAGGTCACGTAAAGTAACAGGAGCCAAAAACACGTTGAGTTCACCCAAGTATGCTACTCCTCCTACAGATTATGTTGCATGGTTGACGTGACCGATGGATATGAAGCAGCGGGACCCTTCAAAAAGTTATGCCCAGCATGACGATCACATGTCATTAAGGGGCATTTCCGGCCTGAGTTTAAAATATCTTCAAAAAATCCTATTACAATATTGCAAGGTGGTAGATGATGCTACCTGCACAGATGCAGTTATAAATTCCTATAGGTCAATGGAGGTCATCCAGGCGGTCAAAGGTAAATTTCAAAATGCTCCAATTGAGCTGAAATTTACTGAACTGATCCTTTGACATTCTAAACATGTTGAAAATATGCGAGGTCAAAGGTCAATAGTCAAAGTCAATTTCAAAATGGTCCATTGGTTGAAATTTACTGAAATGAATTCCTTATGACATTACTAAACATGTGGTGAAAAAAATATTGTGAGGTCAAAGGTCAAATAGGTCAAAGGTCAAATTTGGAAACTTCCGATTAAGCTGAAATTTGACTGGAATGATCCTGATGATATTCTAAACATGTTGAAATTATTTTGAGGTCAAAGTCATTAAGAGGTCAAAGGTCCAAATTTTCAAAATCTCGATTGAGGTGAATTTGAAAGTATCCTTATATATGAAATATGTTTAAAAATATTTTCCGAGAGCAAAGGTCAGTTTAGGGTCAAAGTCATACTAGCTGTGCTCAGATCTGTCTCCAGAACTAGTTTCTTGCACCAGTCGCGGGACTCGACCGTGCTTTGTTTCTGTAAGGTTTTTTCTTCTTTCTGTCAACTTTACGGTCAAACGTAATTGCTCGTTATGCAACATACTTTCAATCAATGTTGACAGGCTTGGACACAAAAACATCAATGACCATTCCCGCATATGTGACCCTACTTGTTTGGGGTCAAAGGTT
>JAMKCH010030223.1:0-48926 GCA_023653785.1 Ophioderma brevispina
TACTTCGTTTATTTTTTTAGTTTTGACATTTTGATGCACGTTCACCCAATGTGTTTTAACCCTCGCCTTACCAAGCCTCTTTTGTAACACGGTTTACCAAGGAGAAGATGGTTGCCACCCCCTTCGAGAATTTGTTATAAAGCACCCGATTCTTATGATTTTGATAGCAATGGATAGCTATGGTCCTCTTCTTTCCATTGATACCAAAATAAGTACTACCATACATAGTATGGCGTCACAATGACGTCATAAACTCTACAAGTCGACAGAATTGGCATTTTCCACAGAAAATAGGCGAAAATCCAATTTTGCGCTAAAAAAGGTAGGAATACCAGATATTCACGCGGTTTTCAGCTCTAAATGGTGGCAGTTGAATAGATTTTATATAAGCATAATCGTTTAGAGCCATACTGTGCATATTATTTTCACAAATGTATATACTGCCACCCTTCGACTTTTGATGGCATACCCCTGAGACTAATATTAGTCTCAGCATACCCTAACCCCGGTGAATGTGCTACTTTCATATTTTTTCGCTAAAATGACTGGTAAGGATGAGAAAAAGATTGCTCTGAAGCTTGTTAGGAAGCTTTTGGCATTTTAGCTCACCAGAGCAACCCCCCCCTTTGGTAATAAGGTAATTTCGCCCTTTATTTCTGGTGGTGGTGTTGTTTATAGACCATAACGGGGATAAACACTAATGGAATATTGGGAAATTTAGTATCACATTAAAGCTAATAGCATTAGCTTTAATGTGATACCAAATTTACTAATTCAGTTAGACTGAACGATTATTAAACAATTTGCTATCGTAATTACCTAAATATAGGTATCACCGACCAACACTTTGATTAGTCACTCTGTTCCTTTTTAGAGTTATTGCATTAAAAAATTAACAGGGTGGATATAATATCGCAGAAAAGAAAATACGATTATCTAAAGTATTTTTCATCATTGCTTTGTTCAATAATATTATACAGATGTACAATGAATATGCAACATTTCTCCTCATGTGTCAATAACATCCGCAAAATTGATTAAGAACTGTATTTATTTATTGAGTTACGATATTTAAGGTATGTTCACTCTGCCCTCTCTTTTCGTGCTGTGTGGTTGTTTACAGAACATAAAGAGGTTACATGCTAACCGAATTTGGGCCAATTTGGCATCATATTAAAGCTAATACCATTATCTATTCTCAGACTCAAACGTTTTTGTCACTGTGTCAAAAAGATGACTTTTTTCCAATTTTTAAGTTTTCCCATCAATTTCTTACAGTGTTGTTCATCCATATTTCCCTCAAATTATCACTCCAAACTTAATTACTGGTTTCTTTGTTTTTTGAGTTAAAAAAGGTTCACCCAATTTATTTGTTTTTCTGTTTATTTCAGGTGGTTTATGACTATAAAGGGGTCACACTAAGCATAAAGGTAGATTTAATATCATAGTAAAGAATATCAAATTATTAAGTAATGATACCAAGAACATATTTTTTTTAATCTGCCATTGCACTTAGAGGCAGGTATTTGTATCCATGTATATGTTCCCCCATTTCTTTGTTTGCCTAATTGTTTTTCACTTGTTTAGGTCATCATTTTATTCAGCCAATAGAATAGACATGAACAATGAAAATATCAGCTGTATACCATATAAATACACAAAAAATATTATTCTTTTAGTTTGCTTTAAAAAACATCAACATATATTTTTGTTGAATACAGATGCTTTCAAGCCTGTCCTTTTTCATTTGTAAAAATATACTCTCTACGGTTGGCCAATCTTCACTATGTCCAGCATTTATGTCAGGATTTTTATTGCCAAACATTTTTCTCCAAGAAACCAGATGATTGGCAAAACTTACTGCTGTCTGTATCTGTCATCTGCCAATTTCTGGTGTTTGGGTTCCTCATCCATCAGGGTTTCTGTTATTCTTCCACGTCATGGCAAAATACTTGCACTGCTCAATCTTTTGTGGCGAGAATATTTCGCCAGGGATTAACAAGGTGGGTCTGAAGACTTACACAGGATACACATTCTCCAGATTATCCACAAAATCGCAGGCATCTCTCAGGTGAATAGGGACAACAATTGTTCATTCCTTCTTGTCCATAGGGGGAATATCCTACATCTTTGATACCAGGAAATATATCATACCTATCGTAGGGATTGGTAGATCTCCAATGCAATCGTCTTTGGAGCCTCCGTTTCAGCTTAAGCAGCTGAGTAACGGATTTTGAAAGATGACAGGTAAAGTCCTCTCTGTAGAGAGGACTATATTAAAAACCAAAACACATTAAGTTGCAGAACAGCTTCTCACTGTGGCTTTTAATGTTGTGAAGTCTCTGGACTTTGACGGGTTAAACTGGTTTTATCAAAAAAAAAAAAAAAAAAAAATTGTCTTTTTATGTGACGTATCTTGTGATATTTATATTTTGTATAATTTCTAGAACTTAAGACGAGACCACTGTACCTTCACGCCCTGCGTTTAACAGTGACCTCGATCTTCACATTCACAGTTTCACTTTATTTACTATTATGCAATGCTTGTTAAATATAATGTTTGTACATTACTTTATCATATTGAATTATACTCTGTATTGCATGTTTCTTGTCGTGTACTGCTGTGATGATGAAGTTCAAATAAAATTGATTGATTGATTGATTGAGTATATAGTTGATGGAAACTTCAACTCGAGCTCCATCTGTCAAGATCCTTTTTTATTTCTCCAATGCCAAGGGTATAGGTGTTGGCAGGGCGTCTTGCATGCTTTTGCCATAAATGATTTTTGGTATTGGTATTCCCACTACGTAATGGGCTGAAAAAGAGATCCACGGTTGATTCATACCTTTGTACTATCTTTGAAAGGTATTTGTTATCATGTGGTTTGCAATATGGTTACAGTCTTTGTTTCTTCTTCGAATTGTGATACCTAGATACCAATAGATGGTCTACAATAGCCGCATGTAATGGGAGCAAGTCACCCAGCTGTGCACATTTGTGAATGCAAATATTCAGTTTGTCTTGAAGCTGCATCTTTGTTAACAGGCAGGATAAGCTTCAATACATGAAATGTGGAGGCATTGCAAGTTGAAGAAACAAGAAAACAAAGAAGTTGTCCCCATTATCATATCGCAACAAAATCCCCCAATCGTCCTGTATGGTAATCCGCTCCAACAGGTGCTAATGGGGACCAATGAGGTCAAAGTTGCTAGTTGGTCATAGCCTTTACAAAAATCGGCCGAAACACGCACCTCCCGCAGACCCACGGAATTATAACCTGTTTGGAAGGGCGAGCTGGTGTGGCCCATCCACTCGCCTTCCCAATGCGGCCCGCGGGTTCGAATACCTCGTGGGTATTTGTGAATTTGGTGCCGATACATAGCCGTCCTCGCAGGTTTTCTTCTCTGGGAACTTCGCTTTTCCTCTGCATCTAAAATCGGACATAAAGCTTTCCTTGTCGTTCTGGATTTACTCGTTGTGTGATAGCTGAGCAGCCTAAGGCGCTCCAAAGCGGTGCCCTGAGCAAACTCGGGTGGCTTTATTGCGCGTTATCGAATTTACATATTATTATTAATTATAACAACCCATCAAACATAGAAAGGCAAAAAACAGCAGACAAAAGATTTCAATCACTATACTCTCAGATGAACTCAGATGCCTCTGTTTCAACTCTTGAACCGTTAATCGACCTTTCTTTTGATTATGAGACTGATGCCTCATTGTGGATATTGCAGGGTCCTATTGATTTCCCATCACAGTAACAAGGATCTAGGCATTAGGCCACAATGAAATCCCATGTGTTTACCTGAGCTCGGAATATACTGCGGCCTTCATATCCAACGGTGAGGTTCGTCCATGACTGCCTCGCGACATTATGAGCCATTGTGGCAGCATTCATCACCTGAAGGATGCACCAATGCCTCATGTTCTTGATAATTTCTGGGGAATTTTGTTGGTAACAATGTGTGCAGGATCAACACATATTACCATATAACTCATTTTGGGCACATTTACCCATTCCAGATTAAACGTTTTACTGTATGCTGCATAGAAATGTGTACTAGCCTAAGGTGATACAAATTTGCCCAAATTCTATCAGTGTTACACCTGTAGTCTAGAAACAACCACACGGAAATAAAGGGCGAACTAGACGCTATGGTGAACGACTTTAAAAATGTACGTAACTAAAACAATAAAAGAAATAACTAATCGATCTTCTGGATATTATTGACACTATCTAGACGCTAATTTCTGCACAATTGGAGGAAGAGGAGCAATTTTGCCATCTTCATTGTACAACTATGTTACCATAGTGATTACCAAAGTTGATGCAAACATATTTGAAAAAAGTCGTATTCGTAACAATAATATTTTTTGGCATAGTACCAACTTATACTTTCAAGACATCATGGTAGTCGCATGAATAGATAATTTTATTAGCTTAATCATGCTACCACACTTGCCAAATGAGTTTAGTCTGTGACCTCTCGCGCTAAAAGAACGATTTTGGGTGAACGGAACATGCAACTTTAGAGGTCATTGACCTGACCGTCACGGTCCACCCTCACTGAGACTTAAGACTTGCGTTTGGATGTCCTAAGGGATGACCTATACCTATATCTAAAAGACAAACGTGGTAAATTCGGATACATAAAACGCCCTCTATCTGGGACATTAATATATGCAAGTACTCTTGTGGTGACACTATACACCCTGTTTGTACTCTGTTCTTATAATTTGTGTTTCCATTTAAAATGCACTTGTATATGGCTGTTTTGTTATGAGTATACGTATTTTTTTTGTAATAAGGTTTCCCTTCTGTGGGGAAAAATGCAAAAAAAAATGTTATTATTGTTATTTTTATTGTATTATTCTTCTCTTATCATTACGGTTCTATTAGAACAATCTTGGGGTTTTCCAGGGACTCGCTTAAGCGGGCCATTGGACCATAACCCCATTATTTGTTCTTAAAACCCTATGGCCCATAACAAAAAATGGCTAAGACTGTTCTACAATTAATTTCTATAATAGTCCGTACCTGTTCCAGTAACCTTAACTTCCACCAAGGTCAACTCTTTACCCCTGTGACGATGAAATTACTAGATCATGACGCCGATAGTTTCATCACAAACAATGGTACTTAATTATTGAACTTGCGTTTCGTTCTGCCGACGTCACACCCCCGTAGCTCTACAAACAGCGGATTCAGTGCCCCATTTGCATTATCTCCAATTCTGACCAGGCTGCCATCAATTCTCTCGCTGTATCATAGAAATGCAATCAATCAACGACGATGCCCCGCTGTACACTAGGTAACATTAGATTATTATCTTTATCTAGGGGAGAGCGTTGCCCTAGCGCGAGGGTGTTGCCTCTTGCGCCAATTTACCCTCAAACTTCACGGGTTCGAATCCGGTGGGGTCGTGGCACTTGCTGGGATTTTTCGGGTCCTATCAATTCTGGAATTCTTTCTTTTTCTGTTTGTTGATCTGTATACCAGCTATTGATTAAATACAAATACCGCTCTCCTCCATGGTCACTTGGAAATTCGGCCAAATGGATCCATAAAACAACCTCGTGCTTCGGAGGGGACGGTTAAGCCGTCGGTCCCGCTGTACAGAGAGATCCACAACTGTACATGTACATCGCAGTCCAGTGTCGAATAAGAGTAGGCTGGAAACCCCCCCTGACTGTTCTCAATCCGCCTAGCCTCAAATAGCGGGCCATGTTATACTCGATTCGCGCTGATATAGGGACAACCCGTACTTTTTTACGGCGAGAGCCTATTGTGGGGGCGCACAGCAATTTAAAACGTTGTAGTTAGCATCTAGTCTGTGCGTTCTTAATACAGTGTGCTCTACGGTCAATAGTATGTGCAGTGGTCAAAACACAGAGGGTCTTTTTAACGGTTATGCTTAATATGTCGAAATACTACCTGTAGAGGCAGGTGCCGCTATTCACTCCTGAATATGGTAACAATGGTTTAGTCCGCTGGACTCAACAGGTGATATGGGGGCCTCTCATTACTTTCATACGTTACCTAAAATAATACGACTAATACTAATAGTCATTACCCACTCAAGATGGTCCAATCGTGTTTAATCGTTGAAGCACGTTGAATGACATATTTGATATGAAAACCTTGGCCTAAAACACATACCAACCGCAATCACAATTGTGTAAATTAACGGTCGCCTCAAATCGGGAACTTTGTCAGTTTTCATTACGAACAATGTGACGGACAACACACCTTATGAACATACCCTGTATAGTGCCCAGGCGGCATTAAGATTTTCCCATCCTTAATCTGTTTAATTCTCAATTTTCATTTTCAATTCATTAATTCTCATGCCTATTCTTAAACACTTGCAATCAAACTTTTACCATCATTGAAAATTTAAAAAGATAGCGTTTTCGCAGTTACCACAGAAAAACGTCTAATCCTAAAATCTTTTAAAGTGAAAAAAAAAAAAAAAGTCCACGTACAGTGAAGTGATGGCATGAGTTTATAAATCAATTGTATTTAAAAACTACAAATTCAGGCGGCAACTACAAGTAAAACCAAATTTAAAGTTTTGTTAAGTTTGGCCCCCTTTTCCTTTCAAGGCACTTTTATGGTTCGGCGCCCAGCGACTTCTTGGATAGATTAAATGCTTCTTCCTATTTCCTTACTGGATATGACCCAAAACTTTCCCAGCTCCTAATATCAGCGCGAATCGAGTATAGGAGCGGCCATAACATCGATACGCGGCCCCGGATCAGCAACTAGTTGAATTACTCCTGACACACCACAAGCCACTTATCAATGACTGGGATACGAGCAAACCAAAACAAACGCCCTTAGCACAAAAAAAAAAAAAACAATTTTTAAATCGGTATATGTAAATTTTCTTTGATGCTGTCCCCTCTGTATTCACTGTATGTGTAGGCAATGGTTAAAAATATTCATTAAAAAACACACAAGTTTTTTATACTCGATTCGCGCTGATAAGGAGTGGCGAAAAGTTTGGGTATAGCCATAAGGTGAAATAGGGGAAGAAGCATTTAATCTATCAAGACGTCGCTTCGCTGCCTAAAAATAGAAAGTGACTTGAAAGGAATAGGGCCAAGTACAAAACTTGATTCTGTTTACTGTACTTTTCTGAATTGATATTTTTGTACAATTCGATTATAAATCATTCACATCACTTCCCTATATAAAAACGGTATTTTAGGTAAAACGCCCTCAGAATTTATTCAGATATTCTTCATATCTTCATCGATCCTCTTGGAGCCATATTGAAAGAGTTTATAGACCTACTGAGCACTTGTTACACGGTATGTGTTGCTGTTATGATCCTTCAACACTGATCCAAAATGTATACTGACAAAGTAATTTCTGATCTCTAGACTAAAGAAGTTTAATTTAGGCGAGTATTATAACGTTGTGTTTGCGTTTTTATGTGTGTTTAGGTCCACAGTTTCATTTCCAAATATTCATCCAACGTGCTTCGACTATAAACTACTTGGGACCATCTAGGAGCCCTCGGTATTGCCTATATTGTATTAGTTGTATTACGTTAGGTAAGTATGAAAGTATTAATGTTGAGGCCCCATATCACCTGTGGGACGGTGAAAACCATTGTAACCCCTATTCAGTATCCAATAGCGCACCTGCCTTATAACGGTAGTATTTACATTTAACTACGGTTTACTTTTCCCGGGGACTCTCTATTGCTTGCCATGCTTATTGTATGCACGTAGAGCACATAGATTAAGAAGCGCAGACTGAGTGCTGGAAAGTTTATTTGTTGTACTCCCCTCACAAACCAACTCTCACCCGTAACAGAAATACGGTGTGTCCATAATCAGCGCGATGAGTATAACTGGAAGCTGGGACTCACAACGTCCCACTT
Source organism: Ophioderma brevispina (assembly GCA_023653785.1). Taxonomy (NCBI): domain Eukaryota; kingdom Metazoa; phylum Echinodermata; class Ophiuroidea; order Amphilepidida; family Ophiodermatidae; genus Ophioderma; species Ophioderma brevispina. Next base: position 7,897 of record JAMKCH010030223.1, read on the forward strand.
AAGTGACGAAGGGTTTCACTCCCGTTAGTGCCCAAGGGGGGGGTCCTGGGAACTTTACCCACACCCATTCCCCGGAAACCCACTTTCCCAAGGGATTTTAAGCACGCAAATTTATACCACATGTGGAGGGTCAAAAGACAACCCCAAATCAGTACTAAAATGCAATTTGTTATTTGGGCTGCTAATTAGGGGCCAAAACATTGTTTTCCACCAAACTTTGTGAAAACTTATGTGTGATATCTACTCTAGAAGACCCAAATACCACATATTTAACCAAAACCTGCAGTTTTAGGGGAAAAACTACGGGTATTGCCAATAATGTCATTCCCCATAGTTTGTACAGTTTTCCGGGTTAGCAACGTCCACGTTTAAAGTCTTTTCAGCACATAACGGGATGATTATTTTTAAGTTTTTATTTATTGTTGATATGTGAACAACTCTCAGCAAAACAAAAAATTGCTTTGGTTTGTGATTTTTTAATATTCTCCGATGACTTATGTTAGTGCCCCAAGGGGGGGGGGGCACTAATAACCCATTAACGTCTTGGCCGATTTATTGTTTTAGCTGAAAAGAAGCGCATAAAAGCAGACCAATTACAAAAATGGGACGAAAAAAATCCCAAGCCGTCAAAAAGGGCATCGCGAGAAAACACATACATGCCGTATTTGTTAAGAAACGCGATTTTTATGGTTGTTTACTAAAAATCTCGGGAACGACATTATTACGTAAGCACAATAGTCGTAACTAGGCATTTTAAAGTGCCGCTTAAAATGCTTTAGTGCTTGTTTTCATTAAGAAGCCAGTAATATGAGGTATTGATTCTGACCTAACTACTACCATTAAACAGAAATGGGCATTTTGAATTTTGAATAAAAAATGATAGTGACTTTAAGTGTTTTAAACGACTCGTTTGTTATAACTTTTTTAAAGGTATTTGCAGTTTTTTTAAAGTATTTGTATACGTTTCGAGCCCGCTTGACATTAAAAAGACCGTTTTTAAAGAACACTCTAACCGTGACCGTGATGTACGCATGTATCGCGTGTGTTGTTTTGGTATGTGTCGTGTTTTTAAATCTTGACATGTATGTTATAGAAAAAGAGATTTGAAGTTTTCTTTTAACGCTTACGTGCCCAAGTAAAAAAAAACTTCCGTTAGGCCGGGGGGGGGGGGTTCCTAGGACACAACCCAGATAACCATTTCCATGGGAATTTGATCTTGACACTAACACAAAGAAATGGGGGACACGTAAGAACACATACCACAATACGAATTGAAATCCAAACTTTGACCTATGGCCAATTGAAAATTGCACTCTCCGAACAGAGTGTTCGCACTTTCATCCTGAGCAACTCCAATTAAGGTTTTGAACCAAAATATTCATTACAAGGGCGGCCTTCAGGCGCCTTGTTCTGTTTGATCCGTTTCTTCTTCTTACAAGGACGGCCGTCTTGTTCGTCTGACTGCGTGCTTTTCTTCTTTTCTGGCACCCTTCCACACTTGCCTCTAGCTCAGTCATGGTTGACGTATTCTTACTGACTTGCACAAATGACTGCTGAGTTTCCTCTGAATGTCAATGACATTGCCCCCTGTCTGACCTTTGACCTGGGCCACCAGGCAGTCCCAAAGTAATGTTTGTGCAAACTATCTTCTTCTAACAGCATTACGCCGCATCACCAACACTGGTTCAGAGGACCCACTGACCCTTGCTTCATATGGGTGTTCAGGGATAAGTAGTCAAGTCATTTAAGGGGTCATTTCCGGTTTGTTGAAGCCAAAAATGGGAAAAATATTTAAAATTGCTGTCCTTTATCTTACAATACGGAGCAGAGTGGACGTCATTAGGCAGCACCATGTATTGTTACCAGGCACGGTCTTCGGGTTGTCCACAGTTTCCGGATCAGGTCATTACGGGGTCATTCGGTCAAAACTCAAAAATATTCCAGAATTTCAATTTTTTACGGCAAAACACCCAAACCTAGTACAGTGAACCTAACTTGCAGTATGCATTCATGTGACCTGGTGTATGCAGGTATTCTTATTTTGGAGGTCAAGGTCAATTTTAAGGTCCTTTCCAGGTTTTAAGGTCAATACTTTCAAGAATTTTTTCTCCAGAACTAAGCGTAGTGAATTTTTTTTATTTTGCAATGGAAAAATGCCTTTGTGCTGTAACACGAGGTTTTTTATCCAGGGATCAAAGGTCATTAAGGGGGTCAACAGGTCAATTTTGCCAAAATGACTAAACATAAGACCAAATTGGCAGATCTCAGCCTATGAGACCGATAAAGTCCGTATGCTACAGTGATGTAACAATGTTGGTAGAGGCGGTCTATGATAGTCTCGACCCCAAAGGTCACAGTTCAAGGTCAAAGTCACAATGTACAAACAAGCTTCCGATTGAAACTAAATTTGTCGGGAATAATCCTCGGGATAGCGTAAATACAGAAACATTACAGTTGACCCTATGCGGGACCCGGGGTTACGTATAGCGGTGCAAAGGTCAACAGGCTTCAAATATGTAATTTTGTTTACAACTTCTTCTTCTACAACATTACGCCGATTATCAACCAAACTGGTAAGAGAAACCAATGACCTTGGCTTCATATAGGGGTTCAGGGGATGAAGGAGCAAAGGTCCTTACGGGGTCATTCCGGTTTGAAAGCCAAACATTGTGAAAAATATTCAAAAAATCGCTTGTCCTTACAAATTCCGTAGCAGAGTGACGTCATTAGAGCACATGCATTGTTCTCGCCGGGTTCTGGGTCCACTCGTTTGGATCAAAGGTCATTAAGGGGTTCACTTCCGTCAAAAACCCAAAAATATTAAAAATTTTCCAATTTTTTTATCTCCAAAACCCAAACATAGTTAAGTGAACCTAACTGCAGATATGCATTCATTACCTGGTGTATGCAAGGTATTTTATTTTGGCGGTCAAAGGTCTTTTATAGGTCATTTCCGGTTTTAAGGTCAATAATTTCAGAATTTTATCTCCAGAACTAAGCATAGTAGACTTTTTTTATTTGCATTTAAAAAATTGGCATTTTGTGTTGTGTACCACGAGGGTTTTTTTTATACACCGGGTCAAAGGTCATTTAAGGAGTCAAAAGTGTCATTTTGCCAAAAAAAATGTTAAAATAAGCCCAATGGATTGTATCTCACGCCTATAGAAGACAGATAAAGCCTGGTATTACTACAGTGATGTAACATTACTAGTAGAAGAGGTTATGGTAGTCTCGACCCAAAGGTCAAAGTCAGGTCAAAGGTCAAATTCAAACAGCTCCGATTGAACGAAATTTGACAGGAATCATCCTCGTGATATCGTAAATACAGAACAGTCACAGTGACCCTATTCGTGACCCAGGGGTCAACGGTTATAGAGGTGCAAGGTCAAATCCCTGACATTCTTGGATTTAGGTGAAACTCAATGATAACGTTCCTCATAACGTCGTTAACACGGTAAAATTACATTTATGCACATTTGTGACATATGGGTTCAAGTTACAGGTCAAAGGTCACTTTGGGCAAATTAAGGGGTCACCATTCCTAATTGGGCAAGCCTTGGTGTAGTGTCTCAGGCATGACTAGAATATCTGTTTCCCTCTGATCACCTCCGACCGGCTTTGCAAACGAGCCCAGAGTCAAAACGCTTGGTCCGATTCAAACCAAAATCGGTCAGCAGAACACGTGTTCATTCGACGCTTTGTATGGGTTGTACACAGTTCGGTCAAAGGTCACGTAGAGGTCAATGTGGCCAATTAGGTCAAAAATCCTAAGAAATGCTTATTCTCCGACAAAGAGGGCGCCCTGATGACGTCAATCATCATGCATCGTTAGACCAGTGTCTATGGATATTCACAGATTTGAGATGAGTGGTCAGGAAGGGTCATTTGAGGTGAATCTGTGATTTATATGTCTATGCGGATTTGCGCACAGTTTCTTCAAAAATGGCAATATTTCAGCCAAAATTAAATTTTAGTGCCAAAAGACATCAGACGTGATTGGAGCTAACAAAAACCAGCCCGTTCCATCACCGCGAAAGGGCCCAAACATCCATTCTACTATTGACAGGTTTCAAGATTGAACCTATAGTTATAAACCGTAGTATCCTGCATTACGTTCGGTCGCTAGACCGCGGGACTGATCTAGGTGGCGCGGTCTATCTTACGATTGGGGTTTGTAAAATTAACAATTTGGCCGCTTTCCTTATAAGTTACCATCAGTGCAGAAATTCACAGCTTTCATCTGACACCCATTTTACTTCCTTAGTCCAAAAAGTCGAAAAAATCGCCTAAAATTGTTTGCTATTGTTTTTTTTAAAAAGGAGTACTTTGTATCCACGATTTTTTGCCTGAACTATTTAGCTTCTGTCCCTGACATGCTGGATTGAGTTGAAACTAATAATATTGATCCTTGTAAAGTTGTGAACACGTAAAACTACTTTAAGACATTTGTGACATATTGGGGCAGTTACAGGTGTCAAAGGTCAAGTCACCTCAAGGGGGGCATTAAGGGGACACCTCCCTCCCCAATTACGGCAGTCTGTAATTAGATGGCGGTCCAAGGTCTAGTCTTTATTTCTATCAAACACTTTAAAACCTAGTAAGCTAGTCATTGTTGACGTATTTTTGACTAGACTGATACCAAATGACCGCGAACCCGTCCATTTATGTCATATGCCATTGACCCCTGTCTGACCTTGGACCTGGCCACAGGCGTCAAATATGTCACTTTTGGTTACCAATTATTATTTCGTCTACCGCTTACTGCCGATATCAACCCACTGGTCGAGAAGAGGAACCACTGCACCCTTGTCATATCGGGTGTTCAGGGATAGGAGTCAAAGGTCATTAAGGGGGTCATTTCCGGTTTGGAAGGACCAAAATGTTGAAAAATATTAAAAAAAATCAGCTTGTCCTTACTAATACGTCGCGAGTGACGTCATTCGAGCACATGTATTGTTACTAGCCAGGGTCTTCGGGGTTGGTCACAGTTTCAGGATCAAGGTCATTTAAGGGGTCACTTCCGGTCACCTAAAAAATCCAAAATTTTCAAAATTTCTTATCTCAAAACCCAACAGAGTACAGTGGACCTAACTGCAGGTATTGCATTCATGTTACCTAGTTGATGCAAGGTATTTTTTTTATTGTGGAGGGTCCCAAAGGTACATTTTAGGTCATTTCCGGTTTTACAGTCAATATTTTAAGAATTTTTGATCTCCAGAAACTAAACCGTAGTAGATTTTTTTCTTTGCATTGCGAACCATTTGCCGTTTTGTCTGGTACACGAGTGGTTTTTTTACCAGGTCAAAGGTTCATTAAGGGGTGTTCAAAAGGTCAATTTTGCCAAAAATGCTACAAATAAGACCACCTTGGATTTATTTGCCTATAGAGGAAGATAAGCCGTATTACTACAGTGAGGTAACATTTAGTAGAAGATGGTCTATGATAGTCTCGACCCCAAAGTCAAAGTTCAAGTCAAAGGTCAAAATTTAAAAACACAAGCTCCGATTGAACTGAAATTTGCCAGGAATAATCCTCGGGATATCTTAAATACAGAAAAATTACAGTTGATCCCCTATTCGTGACCCTGGGGTCCACGTTTAGAGGTGCAAAGGTCAACAGGCGTAAATATGTAATTTTTTGTTACAATTATCGCTTCTACGCATTACGCCGATACAACCAAACTGGTTCAAAGGAACCACGGACCCTTGCTTCATATAGGGTGGTGTTCAGGGATAAGGTGTTCAGTCAAAGGTCATTAAGGGGGTCATTTCGGTTTGAAAGACCAAAAGTGTGAAACATATTTCAAAAAATCGCTGTCCTACAAATTACGTAGCAGAGTTAGTGAGTCATTAGAGCACAATATTTGGTGACTACCAGGGTCTATGGGTTGTCCACAGTTTCGGATCACAAGGTCATTAAGGGGTCATTCGGTACAAAATCCAAAACTATTCCAAAATTTCAATTTTTTATCTCAAACCCAAAACATAGTAGAGTAACCTTAACTTGCCGATATGCATTCATGTTACCTGGTGATGCAAGGTATTTTTATTTTGGAGGTCAAAGTCATTTAAGGTCATTTCCGGTTTTAAAGTCAATAATTTTAAGACTTTTTATCTCCAGAATTAACCGTAGTAGAATTTTTTTATTTGCATTGGAACAATGCCTTTTTTTTGTTGTGTACACGAGGGTTTTTTTATACCGAAACAAAGGTCAATTAAGGGGTGTCAAAGGTCATTTTGCAAAAAATGCTAAAAATAAGACCAAATTGAATGATTTTTTTCTTTATTCTCAGGCCTATAGGCGGGACAGATTCAGCCGTATTACTACGTGAGTTGTAACATTTATAGTAGAAAGGTCTATGATAGTCTCGCCCCAAAGGTCAAAAGTTTCAGGTCAAAGGTTCAAAATTACAAACAAGTCGATTGAACTGAAATTTGACAGGAATTATCCTCGAGATATCGTAAATACAGAACAATTACGTTGACCCTATTCGTGACACAGGGGTCACTTTATAGAGGTGCACAGGTCAACAGGCGTCAAATATGTATGTTTTTGTTTTACAGATTATCTTCTTCTACCGCATTACGCCGATATCAACCAAAAACGGGGTCAAAAGAACCACGGACTCTTGCTTATATAGGGTGTTCAGGGGATAAGGCGTCAAAGGTTCCATAAGGAGGTCATTTCAGGTTTGAAAGACAAAAATATTGCAGAAAAAATATTCAAAATTCGACTGTCCTTACAAATTACGTAGCAGGTGACGTCATTAGAGACACATGGTATGTTGACTAGGCCCGGGTCTTCGGGTTTGTCCACAGTTTTCCGGAACAAAGTCTTAAGGGGCCACTTCCGGTCAAAAACCCAAACAATATTCTAAAATTTTCAATTTTTTTATCTCAAAACCCAAAAATCGTACATTACCTAACTTGCAGCTATGCATTCATGTACTGCTGTATGCAAGGTATTTTTATTTTGGAGGGTTCAAAGGTCATTTAGGTTCATTGTCGAGTTTTTATTAGTCAATAATTTCAAGAATTTTGTCTCCAGAACTAAGCATAGAGAATTTTTTTATTTGCATTGGAACATGCATTTTGTTTTTTGTACTACGAGGTTTTTTTACTACCGGGATCAAAGGTCCGTAAGGGGTTGGTCAACGGCAATTTTGCCCAAAATGCTAAAAATAAGCCAAATTGGATTATCTCAGCTTATAGAGGACAGATAAAGCCCGTTATTACTACAGTGATGTAACATTATAGTAGAAGAGGTCTATGATAGTCTCGACCCCCAAAGGTCAAAGTCAAGGTCAACTGGTCAACATTTACAAAAAGCTCCGATTGAACTGAAATTTGACAGGAATACTCTTCGTGATATCCTAACTACAGAACAATAACCGTTGACCATTCGTGACCCAAGGGTCCCGTATAGAGGTGCCCAAAGTCAAATCACATGACATGCTGGAGTTGTTTTTTGAAAAAACTCAATAATATTTAAACGTTCCTCATAGTTGTTAACACGTAACAACACATTTTTTAATGAACAGTTTGTGACTATTGGTCAAGTTGACAGGAGGCAAAGTTATAAAGGGCACATTAAGGGATCACAATTCCTAATTAGGCCGCCTTGGAGTTATGTCTCAGGCATGACTCGTTATATCTACTCTAGAAACTTAAGTGAAAATATTCATTGCAAATATAGCCAAATTTCTACCATCTTGTAGTTTTCTCAGCAACTTCAAAATCGCCTTAGACTTACACAGTTAAGAGCACGGTTCATGACACAATTTAAATGCTGCTATTGATGTATATTGTATCTTAATGTATATGGTGTAAAGCCTCTGATTTTTGTTATATATCTAAGCAAATAGATCCCAAGATTTAACTTTTACTTTTAATTTTAGATTATTAACATATTTTGATTGTTTTCACTTCCGTTTAGTGCCAAAGAGGGGGGGGGGGGTCCTAGGGACCCAACCTAATTATTCGAATGAAGCTGTGGGCGGAATTTTAATTTTTTTAGGTATCAGGAGACGCGTATTCATTAATCGACACTTAGCAAAAACCTTCTTGAAAAATTTGATGGCGAACGAGAAAGAAATCGCAAAAACAAAAAATCAATGTTGGGTAGATGACCCCACCCCCACCCCCCCCCCCCCGGGCACTTACGTGTTAATTCGCACTTTTTTTTTCAAACAAATGCCAACATTTGCTTTCACCGAGTGTTCATAGGCTGTTACGGCATTTCAGAGATAATTCGATCGTGCCCTCCCGAGCGAATTATTCTGAAATGACCGTAACGGAACTCCTCTATGGTGAAATCAAAGGATATCCAGCCCATCAACAGTAAATAATGTGTGTTCTTTCCTAGATTCCAATGTAAAATGGTGTTTGTTACAGCTGCACGAAAACTCCTCAATGCAACCTTGATTTGTTAACTAAAAATTGCATAGATCTTCTTGAGGACACCATTCTATCAAACATATAAAGCCATTTTTGCATCTTTAATACTTTTTAAATTATCGCCTACTGTTTGCTGATTGGTTTCGGTCGTGCCATGGCCCCCGGTAATTACAAAAAATGCTCTATTTGGTCAATGCGAAATTTATGGGGTACCAACTGTGTTCCTGAAATCCAACAAAAGCTGTTCGAGTTACATCTGTTCCTGGAGGTAGGAGAGAAGGAGAAGCTCTTCCCTAATTGCATTACGCAAACGCGCTTATTCCCAAACTATATCACTTGCACTCATTGTTAAAAGCATGACCACCAAAGGCCGCTTCTCGGCAGGGATTACTCTTTCATTCATGATCATCGCGACAGAGTGGGCACGCTCAGTTTGAACAAGATATGCCTGTGCGAAGAACGGTATATCCCCGATGCGGTGTTTGTTTACATGTGGAGAAGAAAACAACCAGAGCTTGAGTCGATTACAGCCGAAATTCTGGACGATTTCAGTCCAAAAAAAATCGGAGCTAGATGTTCTAAGCTGAGTTCCCTTGATTTTCGTTTTTGAAAACTTTGATGTTTTGAAACGCCGTCCTATTTCTTAAAGTATGATATTTGAGGACGAATCTAACTTGAATGGGAAGACAAATGCCGTATCTAAACAATGACCCCAACCTTGACAGTGCCCGGCGTTGCCCGTTTTCTTCACTTTGGTCCCGACGTTGGTCATCTTCCACAGACTTGTCTGTTAGTGAAGCAGCTAATGGTTAAAAATTGTTGCCTGTTGTTATAAAAAAACGCATCAAATTTGGCAGAGAGGTAGAGAAGTAAATTTGGGAAAACAGTGGATTGGACCAACCTGCCACAGGGTCAAGTTCCATGTCAACCTCGACGGTCACAAAAGGTCATTGAGGTCAAAACCTTTAAAACATGCAGAATAAGGTTGCGTAACTCTCACACATCATACACATTCTCATGGAACATTGGTGATTACATTTCGACTCTTAATCAAAGACGGTCTTCTTCATGTAAAGGGACACGACCGATTATGAGGATACAAATTGTATAACTTTGGCTTTGTTGAGAATATCAACCGAGGATATTCGTAGGTTTATTTGAACAAAAAAGAAACACACAACACTAAGTTTGAACTCCCCTGCTGTCTTGATAGGCCCCCATACATTCAACACAAGCATACTCGGATATATGTCATGCACGACACAGAAAAACAAAACTATTATTAATGAAGATGGCTTTTAGGCTTCTGCCCTCCAGGTTTGATTTAATCTATTGGTATTAAATGTTTAAAAAAATGGAGGGGCCTATTTTGCTGGAAATGTCCTCTTAATCTCTTTAAGCCTTATAACATAACATCACCATGGAACTTTCATTGAAGAGAGATACAGGGACATAGCTTCAATGGGATACATTTCGGTGAATTTGTTTGAAAATGCTAAAGTTTCATATCACATTTTAATCACCAAAAGCCACAAAAATGGCAACATCGGATTTATATATTTTCTCACTTTGACTAATGTCACAGTTTAAAGGGAAATCATATGATTTTGGAATGGGGAATTACTGAAGCCATAAACGGCAAGAGAAGAAAAGTAGATACTCCAAATCTGAAACAGCATCTACGGCATTGCATCAAGTTATCTTTCTTAACCAATTAACAAATTTGTTTCCAATTTTTTTTTGGACTGCAACTCTTTCATATTGTTCCTAAATTTCACCCACATCATGCGAAAACAAACAGTGTATAGCGGGTGGACACTGCTACCCAAATTTTGTTAATGGCACATGTGTGTAGACGACACGAGACTGCCACTCGGGGGTCCACCTTAGTATTCCTGAGTATCAAGTGACAGGTTCCGTTGTCGTTCCCCTGGCCCAATCATCGAGGTTCTAATTTTAGTAGAGTTTGGTCCTGTAACTTAGGCTAGATTTCGTTCCAAAATGGGATCATCGACTAAAAAAGGATGTGTTGTGCAACGTTTAATCAAACAAAGCCCAAACACTACTTTCGAATCTTTTGCATGAACTTTATGGAAATTTCACTGCTCCCTAAGTTAAATTTTCGCCCCTCGATCCCCCAAAAAACATTTTGGTGCTGCGATTGTTCATCTGTTAAATGATTAGGTTTGACTTTATTGGTGCTTTGCTTCCCCAAAAAAATATGCTCAAGTAAGTAATATGCGAACCCCCTTCTTCCTCACGACAGTATTCGCCCCCTGTGGACTGTTGCCCCCCCAAAGCCCCCCCCCCCCCCGCCCACACAAGATGTGTTGAAAACCAAATGGCAAAAATCATAACTGCAAAAATAAATTGATATAGGGCCACGGCCTTCGCCCTATTGACCTACTGTTGAATATGCTCCATGTAACTGAATTTCTTCATCTGTCTATTACTTAAAATCATGAATACTATGAACTAGATTTTGATTAGGCCTTACATTTGCAATAAACAACGTTTACTACGGCTCACTGTTAATGGCAGAATGCCATGTGCTATCCAAACATTGATCGATGTACAGTACAAGTCTGTGGTAAAATATGCGATGGCCGTCCATTGTTAACAATACTTTTTACCCGGATCATGTGCTTAAAACATGTATTTCTCTGAATGAAAATCGATATCGCAAGGGTCATTATTCACCAACTGGGCCAACTCGGGACAAAAATTGAAAAAAAACGGGCAACTTCGGACACTGTGACGTTTCAGTGCAATTGTTTAGATACGGCCTTTTCTTCCCAATTCAACTTAGAATTTGTCTCCAACTACTACTTTAAGAAATACGACGCTACAAACATACAAGTTTTTAAAAGCCGAAAAGTACGAGTTAATACTAGAATCAATGTGTAATCATCTTCGGACCATGCTATCTGCTTTCTAATAACTGACCACAGTGGATCCGAAATGACCTTGTTTTACCTTGAAGGCAGGCTGATGGACGGTTGGGGACGTGGTTCCATATCTAAAAATACTCAATACTCAGTATTTAATTTGTAAACATTTATGCCAAGTTTCATGCTTTTTAGAAAGAAAAGAACGCACAATTTTTTTACAATATATGTCGCTGATCTGCTTAACTATGGACATCGATGCAATGTTGATGCACATGCTATCAGCATCTCAATATCGATCGCGTGTGGTATTCGTTCCAAACAATAGTTTTACGACCTGTTTTAAGAGCGCGGCGATGATCATGGTCAAAGAGGATTTGGGGAAGAGCTTCCTCCTCTCTTCTCATACCTCAGGATCTGTTCAGCTGTGTTTAAACACCATTTTCCTTGGACGTCTATGGAAGGTTACATACATTCTTTACTGTTGATGGGCCCTTAAGGTAGACATTTGCGACAGACAGACTGATGGAGTACATGTTGCCAAACCTGGACTGTGCACAAGTGCTCTGAATTATATATAATTACATTGATTTTAATATTGATTTTAATCAGATTGGTTCAAGAATTTGTATGTCCAAAGTACATGAGCCAGTTTCTGTCACCGGTGTGATGAAAGCATATCTAGTCCGGTGGGGATCTAGTCGGGGCTCCATAGACGATAACGGAATCCACGCGTGAAACGAAATGTTGCGTGTAAAGTAGTCAACGGAACGATACCCATTGTTCACCATTGTTCCCGGACTCTGAGGACGCCGGACAATGGTACTTCTACACCTGCTTTAAACTCGAGTTTTGTTGCACCCACCTGGTGATTCATTTTCCAATATATCACCTTGAAGGGGTGTCCCCGACTAGGCTTAGGTTTTCCGCCCCGTAAAGGTGCACATTAGCGTTGTACTGCCTATTTCAAAATGGCCACCTTGTTTTATGAAAAACTATTGAATTTCTTATGAGAATAGGAATTTTTGTTCCAGGACTAAACGAACTCAAGTTCTACTTCCTGAACCTGGCTTAAACATTTAGGGTCGGCCAAGATGGCCGCCGGTACGAGGCCCACGTTGGTTCAATGACTAAAATTGACCAATAGATGGGGGTAGGCATGGAGTGTAATAGTTGAGATGCACCAAAAAGAATTTAATGACATTTGTGTCTTGCGGACATGATCATTAACTCATGAGGCTGCGGTTGTACCCACGCTCCGGGGGATAACATCAAGAAGCAAGACAAACCCCCTGCAATCTTTTTCGAATATTAATAAGAACCCATATATTGATAAAAAACATTTTCCCCGCAATTTTCTCTAGTACTTCTGGACAATTGCTGACCACTCAACACTAGTTGACGCTAGGAAGGAAAAGATTAGGTAGTAGAGAGGAGGAGCCCTGTGGTTACAAGTCAGAAAACACAGATAGCATTGATGTGCTCGAAAGAAACTTCGGTCACCCTATTAAAATTTCTTCTACATAATAGGAAACTTTTACTTCTTCATAAGCATATTTTTTATTTTTATGGGAAATACCTAGGACGTTACTGAGTAGTCCATAAATACAGTCACACCAAATTTATTTGATTTTATGTATCAGGTTGATATGAGCCGTTTCGTCCTAGGCTTATTATAGAGTCAGTTCTACACGTTATATGACCAAGTTCGCAACCGCCAGCTATAGTAACCGCACTCTCTAGGACAAGTCAATACCCCACTTTATAATATTTTTCATCTTGGCCGGGCATCTTGGAAAGGTTGTAGGCTCATTATAGACAAGTGTTAATAACGTCGCGTCGCAAGCTAGGTAGGAGCGCACATGGTAAACTAGCCCCCTTGCTATCTGTAAAGAAATTTCATAGGGCTCGTCGCACAGGTTTTTTTTTTTTTTGACGATGAAAGGTTAAATATTACAAACTAATATTTGTTATCAGTACATGAATCTCATACACACTCAACAGTCAGATATTAATAATCAATGAAAACATATAAAAATATTGTAATTACTTTCAATGAATATTCGTTTGATGTAAAATTTTAAAAACGTGGACAGTAGGGTCAAAAGTTCAATGACCTCACAGCACTCAATTCAAATCAACAATCTTCAACCGGTTTTATGGTAGACGTTTCATTCTAGGAAGTCCCATTGATGCATATGAGGTATTACAATGATTCCGTCATGCGCTGTATGACGTTGGGCAGTAGCGTTTGACGGAATGCATTGCAATACCTCATTTGCATCAATGGGATTCTATATGAAACGTCTACCCGTTTTTGACCAGCTCTTAATGCCCCTTTCAATAGGGAGGGTTAATAGGGTGTTGAATGGGATGGTGAATACTCAATACTAACAGCCATTGCAGTAAATGTTAGTGTTAACTTTTCAGATACTAAATTTTACACACAAAATAAATAAACTTAACGTCGGACCGATACAGAAAAAGTCGACATATAAGAGTGGTACTGCCAGAAAGATGAACTTTTGAAGTTTAATTGGAAGGCTTTTCTGGAACCCGGAAGGCAACAACTTCAGAAGAAAGAAATAAGGTTAAATTTGAGGTGATGTGAGGTCCGACGCAATAGGACAAAAGCCATCAAATGGAGGTTGTGTCTTCGTTGCACATGCTGATTGGCTCAAGGTCTTTGTGTGCAGATGATTTTTTTTATTGAAGATACAGTGTGGGCGGCTTTCTTCCGATTACGTACCCTAGATGAATATACTCACCGCAATCTTAAAACTAAACCTGTAGGCTAACTTAAACATGCCATAAAACTATTTGGAGCTCCCAACATATCACTCAGGTCTCTTATTTCAACAAGTTGCCATTTTAGGTTCATTTCAGCAGAATATGTCCCTTGCGGCGGCCAACTTGGACGCCTAGATGTTTAAAACCCCTTCAGGCAGTTAAACAACTTTGTTTGTGTAGTCTTGGAAAATTTTATCTGTACCTGACTTATAATGGCGGTGTATAATAAAAATGGAGGCATTTTAAATGGACAGGACACGCGAACGTGCAGCTTTCGGGGCGGAAACAAACCTAATCTCGTCAGCGGTGAATCCCTTCAAGCTAAATGGGAAAATATCACTAATTGGTTGCAACGAACAGAAAATCTGATGATGGCAGCTCTGGGCTACACAACCACCATTGCGCAATTCCAGACTAACTTACTTCAAACGATTTACGGCCACTAAGGTTCCGAGTTAAGGAACGTGCAGTTCAACGATGATATGTCCTAACAGCGAAACCTTCAAAATGGCGGCATCACTTAATCCACGGTAACTAGATCCATGGGCATCATTCTTAGTCTGCAAATAAACTGTGTCATCAGTTCAAGACGACGGGGGGGTTAATGTCCCTCGTCGATGCCGAAATATTTTGCAGCACTATAATCCAAGATTATTCCACCAAAAGTCTACGTCGTAATGTCCACCTTTAGCACCCAAACAAAACTGGAATATTGTTTTTTTTTTTCAACTGAATCTACATTTTGCTAAAAAACAGACAGTCAGGTTTCAGCTTTTTGTGGTACTGTACTACAACACCGATCTACATCACTGCATATCAAAACTAGCTACGATAACTAATACTAGCTCCTGGCTACTGGAAAAATTCTGTATTATCTATCAGATATTTTATGTTTTCCAGCTGGATATCCCTATCTCTAATAATTATAGCATCATCATCAACTGAACACCATTTTCTAACTCTACATTTTGGGGATTCTATTTGCATGCTTCACAATCGCATTGTAAATAACATCTGTCTGGTTGGTCTGTTCTCATATATACAAGAGGAATTCCCTTTTCTCGTTTATCCATAACAAACAAAGTCCGTGTGTTCCCCCCGCGTGAGAATATCTTTGTCAAGTCAAATTGAGTGTTATATTACCCTCAAAAAGATTAGTTGATTAAAGCATTATTTTCTCAATTTTATTTGAGAAAAGATTTCTCACGGAAAAGTACTCTGTTTATGGATAAAAAAGCAGTGGCATTTTCCCCAGTGCTATGTTGAGATCAGTATGCACGTGTTGTTTACTAGATAGATTGCACAAGAGGAAAAAGGGGAATTCCCCAAGATGTAAACTTAGAAACTGATCCCACTTGGTTAATTGCTTGGAATAAAACTTGCCATGTCTGGGGATTTCCCCATAACAGTTATATAGGTGAGTGACGTAAGTTCAGATGATGGTAATTTAAAGTGAATTCCAATTGGTCAGCTAGTGCAAGGTTCATGTTTATGCATGATGCTGTGGGTAATGTTTATTTTAAGACTTTGAGAATGGAAACAGAGGGACATTTGTGAATGATTGGTATAAAAGTAGAGTGACAAAAAGTTTTGAATTCGCCAGTTTTTGTAATCTGGAGCTATAACAGTATGTGTTAACGTTATATCTAGTTCCATCTACATAAAGGTAGATGTGTGTGTTATCATAGTGCCAGGATTATATACTTTGGAGACCGCCGGGGCTTGAAAGCTAATTAAAACTTTTTGCTGTCGTCTTTTAAACCAAAAGAACTTTAGTTTGGAATCAAAATGGTTCCAACATATATGTGGTCCTAAATGAGGATATTAGCGACAGACTGATTGTGGTATAATACCTGGACTTTGTATTGCAGAATATTAGTGTCATCGAGGGAAGAACCCCGTCTACTTGAACTGCTGGACAAAATTACCTTCAGACTGAGAAGATTCCCCTGGATTTATACCTGGGAGTTTTAAATGTACTTATGCCGGTGTCATTTTGAAGTCTTCTCTGTGAGACAATTCATCGTTGAACTGCAACGCTTCTATGGACATTCTGGACATTCTTGTTGACATTAAGTATCAATCTTAAATATTGGTGTGTAATTTTGTTGTAATTTTGTTTTGGACATACCAAAGTTCTTGAAGCCCAAACCAATTAATATCATTAAAACTGTTTTATCATATAAAATTTAGATCACTTGTGCAAAAGGCTTATTATTGGTGTTTGAAAGGGTATTTTCTTGACCTTTGAGGACGCCTACGAGAAACTTCCATATACATGAGAAATAAAAACGTTACAGCATTACCGTATCCCTTAAATCCATAAATGCCATTTTTTGCCACTTTCAAAAGTGCGAGGAATATCTTGCCTTGTGTTTACAAATAACCGCGCTTCCTAACCTCCATTTTTTGCGGTAATCGTCAGGTCGCTAGTCATTTCCCTCTAGGAGACCGAAGGGATATACAAACGGGGTTAGCATAAAATGTGTTTTTTGGGTTATTCAAAGAGAATAATTCTACCAAACTTAATATAGTGTTTTACTGGTGTTCAAATAACTTAGATGCCTGGTTTTATTAAAGGAAAACCGTACTAAGAATAACTTTATATACATATTGCTATAAAAATACTTATTGACCACATATCGAGTGGTTTCATGGAAACACGGATTATACTAACCATAAAAATAAAGGTAAAAACATTTTGTCTGACCAGGGCGCTGTTTGAATTTCGCGCTAGTGTATACGGGATATGTTAACGGTTCTGCGATACAGACGGCATAGTAGTGTCACACCGTCCACGTGACGACGCTTCATAATGTGTTATTACTATGGCATGTGGTGACGCGAACGTGCCGGCCGTAGCGCATAACACGTTATACACTAGCGCGAATTTTAAATGCACATGGTCAGTCTAGATGGGTTTAATTCACGTGTTAATGGTTATTATGATTCTGTTTTTCGATGAAACCACTCGATAATTATTGACAAGAGTATATTTTTTCTAATTTATTCGTTGTACACTGTTAAAAAATTTTCCGTAAAGTTTAAGAAAACAGATTTTTTCCGTAAATTTACGGAAAAATCTGTTTTAGAAAACAATAAAATAAAAAAACAAAAAACATAAAAATAGCTACAAATGTTAATTTACGGAAATATGTCAAACATTTCTGGGAGCAAGATTTCCGGAGCTTTTTTTTTTTTGGTTCCTTTGATTCTGTTAAAATAACAAATTTTTTTCCATAATATGAGTGACAAAGTTTCTGTAAAATTACTGTCAAATTTCCCGTGTAATTGCAGAAATTTCTTTCTGTAAATTTAAAACCCTAAAAATGACCGGAAATACTGCTGCCAGAAATTTTCCTCCTTCCTTCCGTACATTTCGGACATTTTTTTAACAGTGTACGGGTGTTTCCCTTTAATTATTTTACAATAAATGCACCTTCGAAATAAATCAGGAAAACAAACTTGTTGAATGTCTTTGGCCTAAGGCGTTTATTTATTTATTTATTCAACCTGGGGGACCATATGCTCAGCACTTTCTCTCGCCCATGGAGCCCAGGTGGTACCAGACCATACATAAAATAACATAATTACAGATCATCACATATCTCAATATAATCATCATCTAAATACCACTATAGAAATAAACAACGTGGAATTAGATACGATAAAAGGACAAAGGACTGGGACAAAAAATCCAAAGAAGAAATATGTTTTCAATTGTTTTTAAACCAAATGATCATCGCTGGGTCAAATGAATCAACTTTTTCTTAATGATTTTTTTTTAAAATATAAACCGACATCTGAGTTAATTGGTACAGACAATGGTTGGTGTGATCTTTTAACAAATGCTGAACAACGTTTAATTTTGCTCCTATCATATTGTATATACGTAATACGTACCACAACAATCACACGTTTATAAATTTGAACTCGAGTAACAACAAATGCGTTCGCAAATCGACCATCCACGCATTCATTCTGTGAATACTATATGAACGTAAGTGTGCGATGTATGTTGTGACTATCATTCATATAACATGAAATGTAGCTTTGTTCTAATCGCTCTTAGATACAGAGGAATACCATCTAAGGCCACGCCAACATTTAACTGTTATTTTTTAATAAATGACCGATGATGCAAACATTATTAACACAGAAATGTTTCCATTGGTCCACATACTGGTTTTTACATCTTTTCTTGTTTTTGTTTTTTCTCTATTAATCGTAATTTTAATACACTTGAAGATAGAATTATAGTTCTTTTATCTTGTCTATCCGTTACGTCCAGTGCGTACTGCAAGAGGTCGCAGCTTAAAGGGGGATGGGCCCGATTTAAATCTTATAAAGTTTTTTCAAATCTTGAATAGAATGACCTTCACCCAAAACCCCCCATCCTGTAAAGTTCCGCGCCTATATTTCAACCCGTTATGATGTGAGAGCTAAAAACGGTGAATTTTGCGATCCCCATAGAGTACTGTGTAAAATTAATATTGGCGAAAACCAAAATGGGACAAATTTTCGCTCATAACTCCAAACCAAACATCCTTAGCCCGACGATTTCACAGGTTAAAATGATAAAAATAGTAGCTTCTTCTGATACTAAAATTTTGGGGGGGACCACTGTCCGGTAAAATATGGGTCCCTGGGGACGAGGCTATTAGTGATCGGTCCATGACCTTTAAAAATCGCGAGCGTTGACTGAAAGCGCTAACGTGCGCACGGGTTAGTATAAAAGGCAGTGCGGAAAAATATACCGCAAACAACTCACTGACGCCTGACTCTAGGAAGGTAAATGGAGTGTAGGATATATCATCAACAAACACCTCGTAGGTCCAAATATACAACATTAACTATAGCTAATCAATTTCATCCATGATAGGTTTTTGTGACAGCACATAAAGATTTATTTCCTTCCACCCAAAACTAAATGACAGAAAGACCTTTATTATTGATATTGTGATTGAGCTTTTTTGTGGAAACCACATGTTTACTTTCATAAGTCCAGAAGGTACCACACAAGTTGCAATCCAATGCATATAGAGGCATTTTACGTAACGTGGAGTTATCTGACGATATACGAATCCGAATGAAAATCTATAGTAGGGTTATAAATGAGAATCCCATTCTAGAGAAGATTGGGGAGGTTTGAAGATGTTTTTTCTATATTTGAACGGTTGCTGAATCAGATTTTTTGTCCAACGCTGGGAAATGGGGAACTTTGTAAATAGGGGTAAAAATTAGTACAGGGGTAATTGCAATTCAAGTCCAACTGTGTTCAATGTGCACCAATGTAATTTGTCTCATCATAAGGATTAAAAAAGGTATAGTGGGGCAAAGTTTCGATTTGGGTCACGGTTTAAATACGTATGATTGCATGATTTGTGATGCGCTCCTCCATCCATTTACTTCAAGTACCACCGCCTCCATGGTGGCATTATGGCCCGCTAACTTCGCTAAGGCTAGTCCGATAGCATTGCACGTAATCAAATTTTGTGCTAGTAGCTTTGGTTCACAATAGCCCATAATGAGTCAGAAAAGGTTAATAGTTTGAATATGTTAACCATCCTAAAGGTTTTCAGATTATAGGCTAAAAAAACCGCAAAATCAATAAAAGGGTAATTTCAGTTGTACAGGGCCCGTTAAAATTGCTCCCGATTTGGATAAAAAATGGTGCATTATTGGTGGAGCTCATAATAGGATAAAATTAAGGATAGTTTTGAGTGTCTCAAATGCTTGCTTAAGAGAGTAGGGGGGGTAACAAGAAGATCAAGCCCATGAATGCAATGGACTTGACCTTCTGTGCCCCCTAACATCGGAAACTAACATTAAGACAGTCCAAACTATTCCTTATTTTAATCCTATAACTCCTAATAATTTGCACCATTTTTATCAAATTCGGAGCAACTTTAAAATTTTGACCCCTGTACACTGAAATTGACCCTTATTTTGATTTTTGACGTTTTTAGCCTATAACTCTGAAACTTTAGCGTGTGTACATATTACAAACTATAACCTTTTCTGAATCCTTATGGTTAACACATAACATGGTGTTCTTTTCACATGATGGATCAATTTACATTTGACCCCTGTACAAACTTTGTTTTGTTGGCCCCCTCTCCTTAAGGTACCATTTTGGGCACTTAAGAATCACGTTTCAGGGGTTCCGGGGGTCAGTCTGTCACAACATATTTAATCACTCAAACCTTTTGTACTGGAGATGTGTTACAAATGTGTGCGCCCCTAGCTCCAGGGCTAAATTCATGTATGGTGGTATTGTGTAAGTCCATGGAGGGGAATTACGGTCGTGCTGGAATTTTAGTGTTCCCTATGAGTAATTCAACGTTTTTTGAATTGCCAATTTTTTATCTGCCAGTATAAGAAAATTCTACTACTCTCAACTGGACAATTGACAGCTAATAAACAGTTAAATTGAACTGTTGACTTTGGGAACTCTAAATGCCTCGAGGTTTATACGCCCTCTCCTTCAATAAATTATTATCAAATGGATATTGTAAGTACGTTGAGCTCAATATCTTTGAAAGTTGGCTATCATGCTACGATTTATAAAAGCCATGACATCAATTTCTATGTCTGATGGATAATGTATGCTTTTTTCCGTTAAAAAAAAAGTATCCATTCTTTTTTTGCAATCTCTGAGTCGCAGAGATTTCGTATATAGGTGAACTACCCGGAATGTGCAATGCTGTTTTTTGTACCGATGTTAATTCTTTTTCGCGGTATCTGGCTATACCCATGTGTAAGGATTGGCATGAGAACTATTTCTTGGTTCAGAAGCTGTGAATTTTTGATTCACTATAGGTATAGCAGGTGTTGGTTCGCCGGTTTTTGTATTGAAATTGTGGGAGCAACTGGGCGTGTTTTTGTTTTCATTGAGAGAGATTTGGTATAAAGCGAATGCAGGTGATAATCTGCGGGGGGTTGGGGTCACTACATGTGACGCGTTACGGATGCCCTAAAAATTTCCTCGTCACACCCGAAATATATTGGATTAATTCTTGTAATCTGCCACCACAACCTTCAGTATGCGGTTTAATTCTGTTGAGGTAGTCGAATTAGTAGGGTATGTGGGCAGTGGCACAGTGCTGGGTTCTTTCTAAAATATATCATCATACTATAGCCTATTTTTTTTTTTCCATGTTAACTGCAGGCCATAATTATGATGGGGCTGCCGGGTTGTTTCAGGTAGATGACCATAAGCAGTCTCGGGGTTGTTGATGAGGACTATAGATGACGGGTCCTTTTTGTTCCCCGTTTTAAATTGTAGGTATTTTTGTAGGTTTTTTTTTGTGATCAATGTTATGTGTCGTGTAATTGTTTATGTATATGTAGAAAAACACAGAAGGGTTGACATAATGGTATTTTAAATCCAAGTTTTTGTAAAGTGGAAAAATGATAATGGTTTTGTTTCACATGCGCAACAGGATGAAATAAGTCAAATATTTAAATGTGTAAATGAAAAATTGTATATTGTGGCAGGTCTTGACCCAGATGTCCCTTTCACACAAATTCTATTGTCCAGTGCTACTACTTCCGCTCTTTTTAAACTGTTACAGTTGGCGATATTACATCTGCTAGGCTGTACAGGCAGTGTGTCGGATTGGGGATCAAAGTTGATTTCTGTTGACATAAGCCATCTGTTTCTATTGCTTCTTTGAACTGCCGTGGTTTAGCAAGTTTTGAGAAACGTAGAGATGTAATACACCTCCTCAAAATACAAATATTCTATTATATATTGCCTTCAAGATGTACATTTTCCAAAAGATATTGAAGTTATTGGTTTGAACGGATTACTAATCCATTTGAATGATTTAGTAATTCGTTTGAACGGATTACTAATCCGTTTGAACGATTTAGTAATTCGTTTGAACGGATTACTAATCCATTTGAACGATTTAGTAATTCGTTTGAACGGATTACTAATCCGTTTGAACGATTTAGTAATTCGTTTGAACGGATTACAATCCGTTTGAACGATTGAGTAATTCGTTTGAACAAATTAGTAATTCGTTTGAACGGATTACTAATCCGTTTGAACGGTTTAGTAATTCGTTTGTACGGATTAGCGAAATATTTTTTTCTTTACGATGTCCCCTTAGGTGCTCCGTAAATAATCATCTAAACTAAAATTTTAAAAAAATGCAGAAATAATTGGTACTTCAGTAAATTACACAATATTCATTGGAAATCTTGGAAAATTTGTGAATTTGTTTTTTCTACTTTCCCTCACAAAAAGGCAGCCATGTGTATTTTTCATTAAACATTTCAGTGCTAAAGTTGAGGTGTGAATATAAAAATTGATGTGAAAACGACAGAATTTGGATAGTATTTAAATTATGTTCTGGGTATTTCATTTTGTGTGACACTCCTGACATGTAGATTTTTTTTAACTTGCTCAAATGGGTGGACTAATGCAGTTACCTTTTCTTTTAATTGATACCTTGCACAAAGCTCTTATAAGGCATAAAAATATAAATATATATTTATCTGTGTATGGAACACAAACCTATTTACACTTCGTTTGACACTCCTGACACCCAAGGTTTGCTGACTTTGACCCACCCTACATAGAAGTTGGGATAACAGACAATTTTCATTGTTGTTTATTTTGTTCAATAGTTTGTGTTTACTAGGAAAAACAGAACAAAATCAAAGCTGTTCCCCTTTAATTACTATGGCTTACTATATATAAGATACACAAATTTCTGACATTTTCAGGTTTCACACCCTGTTGTCTTCCGGGGTTCGTTATTCCTACTGGTGTTTTTATTATCACTCTTCAAGATAACAGTAATAGCAGATACTCCAAATAAATGCCATAAAATCACACCACCATGCGTTTCAACATATGTATTTTATGGTGCTGCTAAAAAACAAGTACTATCCATGTGTCACACTTAGGTGTGTGACACCCTGATCCTTTTCAGGTGCAAATCAGCCACAATAATAAAAGTAGGCCAGTGTGGCATCTTTTTTTTGACATAGAAAAAATTATTCTACACATGTAGGAAAAAACCAGTAAGTGGTCTATCATATTTTCACAACTGCCATGGAAAACCTTAGGTGCCATTATTTATCTCTACCAAGAGATGTTCTTAACCCTGATCTTGCGGAGTTCTGCCACCCCTAGTGACTTCCTCTGGGCGCTAAAATTAATGCAAAAATGTCGTAAAAAAAGCTCCTTCCCCGGGCGTTTTAAAGAAAAAATGGAAGGTAGCACATTCACCGGGGTGTATGCAGTCAAAGTCCAAGTGGCGGGGGGGAGGGGGGGGGGGGAGGGCGTTGCCACCTATTATGCACAGTGTGCTCTAAAAATCTTGGTTATGTAAAACTAAGTCAATTGCAGGCCAGATTAAGAATTAAAACCAACCACATGAAAATCGATATTCCTACCTTTTTAATGCCAAATGCCAATTCTGTGGAAAATTGGTCAATTTTGCCGGCTCGCGGACTTTATATGGCGTCAATGTGAAGTCATACTAGTTATGTGGTACTTATTTTGGATCAATCGGAAAGTGGATGACCGTAGTTACCCACTGGTATACAAAATCATAAGCATCGGGTACTTTACAAAGAATTATCGAGGCGCATGGTAAGCACCCTTCTGGTAACCGTAGTACAAAAAATGGTTGGTAAGACGAGGGTTAAGCACCCAAACGACTATCATAAATTTTGACACAGACTCAGCGTAGAATATCAAATGGTGTTGGATTCCCTAAGTTTGGAACTAAACAAACACGAATTTAAGAAAAATAGGGTCTTGCTCTCCAATGCAATAAATATGACATTTGAGATGCGACGTTTTGCGAAAAAAAAACAAATCCAAAAAAATTGAAGAACCAACAAGTTTAAACAAAATGGTAAATGCTGCAAATTTGAACAATTAGCCAAGCCCAGCAAACCAAACTCGACAACCCATCAAAGATATCAACCCGCTCCAAGGATGCTCTTTCATGAAAAAGAGAAACACGAGTTACTTTTCTTTGAATTTTCTCTCGTCTATGTAACTGGCATTGTAAGGAGCCCAAACACCAGCACAGTAAACCGAGTGAACTAGTACAAGCGTCCCTGTTAATATGGCACGCTCCACGTATCAAACATGGCGAGTTTTCCCGCGCTTGTCGAGTTTCTCGCTCTGTGTATCGAGTTTTTCCTCGCCATATGTCGAGTGTTGCAGCGTTTATGTCGAGTTTACAGCGCTATCTGCCAGTTTTTTTTTTTGTTTTTTTTTTGGCCCCCTTATTACATCGAGTTGCTCTCTATATGGTGGAGTTTGACCTAAATCATGTCCAGTTTACGCTCCACGTATCACATCATGGCGGAGTTTTCCCGAGCAGGTCGCAGTTAACGCGCTGTGTATCGAGGTTTTCCTCGCCATATGTCGAGTCTGCAGCGTTATATGTCTCGAGTTTACAGCGTTATATGTCCAGTTTGCCCTGATACATCGGTTTTGCTCTCTATATGGTGAGTTTGACATTAAATCATGTCCAGTTCAAAATCTCGACATGATTTTTTCTCCAACATGAGGGAAAAACCGGGGGGGGGGACCCATGATTTTTTGGTTGTTTGTATGTGCTAAAAAAAAAATCATGTCGAGTTTGCTCATGTTGAGAAAAAAATCATGTCGAGTTTGATATGTTCGAGAAAAAAAATCATGTCGAGTTTGCTCAGTTGAGAAAAAAATCATGTCCAGTTGCACATGTGAAAAAAATCAGGTCCAGTTTTTTAAAATCGGCATGATTATTCTGGACATGATTTATTCGGAATGATGTATGATACTCGGCACATAGAGTTCAAACTTGATAGGCAGCGCTGTAAAACTCGACATATCGCGGGGTAAACTTCGATTTACAGCGCATGAAAACTCGACAGTTGATTGAGGACGTGGGAGCGCTGCCATACTGTAACGATTCAAAAGAGCGGAAAAGTGCAAATTCCTAGTGCCATCTGATGAGGAAACCAACTATCTGTCGAGACATTTTGTTGCATTGTAGAATCAATTGCGTACAGAAACGGAAAAGATTAGAATTAGAAGAAAACAATTTTATACCGATTTGCAATGTTGACAGAGTTTGCCACCCAGTGAGTAGTTTTAGTTTGTAGAGCATAAGTTGAAGATCTATAAAAATGCATGACTGCAAACGTCAAGGTATTTGAGGTAGTGGTTTGGGACAGACCAAATACAGTTTGTCTAAATAATCTTGCAGATTTATATGTCAAGTCCATACAGGTCTTAGCAATGTGTGGTTACTGCAAATGAAAAAGGAAATAAGACCTATCAAGAAAATATCATCCGACAAAATTAAGAAAAAGAAGCGGTCCAGCATATAACTTTATCTCATACGACGGAAATATACCAGTGAGAAAAACTGCATCTGTTGGAAAAAGTAGACAGACGAGTTGTTTACGACATGCAGGGTAACACAGCGGATCAATTCTTTACCCCGAACCCTCAGGGTACCCTTGTAGTCGCCCTCTACATTGCAGGAATTACATCGGGGCTTATTCTTTCACCCCGAGCCGCACGGCAAACATCTAAAGGACGTTTTGGTACACGGTGGTTACATCCTGGTACATAGTGTTACAGTATTTAGTTGAACATCAACGAGACGAGTAGACCAGTACCAAATGCCACCATTCGTAATCTGACAGCGACTGACACCCTCGTGGAAAGAGCCAGGACTCCTCAACTGAAATAAGAGTATGCAATGTATGTACCGACTCATTGCAGGAGAAAAACTGGACGACAACGAATACTGTTCGCAATACATTCAGGTGTCTCCTGGGGACACGGACAACTGCAAGGAAAAGTCAACTGCTAACCTAAAAATGGTTAATGACCGCTGTAGCTGTAAGGAACTTGTGGTCGCCTGCTTTAGCTGCAGCAGGAAGAAGTTATTATGATGTTGAGGATGCATACTGATACATGCAATTGGCAGATAATTTTTTTTTTCAATATTATAAAATCAATATTTAGATCAATTATTTTGGGTTTAACATTCAAATGGATATTAGACCATGGGTATTAGACCAAGTAAGATATTAGACCAGGTGGACATAGACCAAATGGTATTAGGACCAAATGGGTATTCGACCAAATGGATATTAGACCAAAGGATATAGACCAAATGGAATTAGCCTAGATGGGGTATTATAACACAATGGATAGTAGGACCAGATGGGCTATTAGACAATGGGTATTAGACCAAATGGCTATTAGACCAAATGGATATGAGACCAAATGGATATTAGACTAAATGGATATTAGACCAAAATGTAATGAGACCAAATGGTGTTTGTGGTTATTGAGGACCAAATGGCAATAGAAGAAATGGGTATTAGACTAGATGGGCATTAGACCAAATGGATATAGACATTCTGGTGTTAGATAATGGAGTTAGAATAAATGGGGCATTAGACAAATTGGTATTAGACAATATGGGTTAGACGAATTGGAGTTAGACAAATGGCTATTAGACCAAATAGGGATTAGACAAATGGCAATAAACCAAAATGTTCGAGTTTTACCATCCCTTCAATATAATTAATCAAAATGGATATTGTAAGTAAGTTGTGCTCCTATCTTTGAAAGTTTTGCTACATGTTACGATTTATAAAGCCATGAAACAACTCTACTCTGATGGATAATGTAAGTTTTCCTTAAAAAACAAATTATACAGGTTTTTTTTCCCCTATTATTCGGGGGTGCAGCGAGAGGTTTTATGTTAATAGGTGTCCCTCCTGATGTGCAAATTTTGTTTTTGTAACTGGTGTTAATCCTTTTATCGCGGTATCTGGCTATACCCATGTGTAGGATGGGCTGTAAATATTTATATGGTTCAGTAGTGTGAATTGATTGGTTCACTATAGGTATAGCAGGGGTGGTCTCGCCGGCTTTGTAAGCCTTTTTATTGAAGTTATTGAAATTGGGACAAACTGGGTGGGTTTGTTTCTCTGAAAGAGACAAATTGGTATAGCATGAGCGACGCGTGATGAATCACTATATTGTGACGCGTATGGATGCCCTAAAAATTTCTCTTGTTGCACCTTAAATATATTGGGATGAATTCGGTAATCTGCCACCACACCTTAATATTGCGGTTTATTCCGTTGAGGCAGTGGAATTAGTAGGGTGGTGGCACAATGCTGGGTCCTTCCAAAATATATCTAGGGTAAGCCTATTTTTTTTCTTTACGACGTTTGTCAGTTTAACTGTAGCCATAGTATGAGGGGCTCCGGTTTCAGGTAACGACATAAAAAAGCAGTGTCGGTGTTGTGATGAGGAGATATATAATGACGGGTCCTTTTTTCCCCCGTTATTGTATGAATTTTGGGTATGGTTTTTTATTTGTGATCATGTTGGGTCTTGTAATGTTATGTAAAGTGAGAAAAAACAAGTTGACATAAATGGTACTTGTTAATCCAAGTTTTGTAAAGTGGACGAATGATGAGGGTTTGTTTCACATGCGCTAAAGGGTTGTATAAGTCAACATATGTAAATGTGTAAAGAGAATGGTATATATGTGGCAGTCTTGACCCAGGCGTTACCTTCATGCGCCATTGGAATTTTATTTATATGCGCTATTGTCCAATGTTACTTTTTTCTAAAATGTATGGTACAGGTGGCGATAATGTAATATGCGCTGCTGTACAGGCAGTGTTTCCGGATTGGGTCCACATAGTTGATGGACATTGTCATAATGCAGTCTGTTTCTATTGCTTCTTTTAACTGCCGTGGTTTAGCAAGTTTCGAAAAACGTTAGAGATCATAATAAAAAAAATTATTCTTATATATTGCCGTCAAGATGTACCATTTTACAAAAGATATTGAATTATGGTAAGGGCTGGAGGGGGCCTTGATTGTTATTTTAACTCCTATAACGTAATTCGAGAGGGGTTGCTATTTGTTTACACAATAATTTTGAGTTTAAGGTTTTAAGTTCAAAATCGACAATAATGGTATATGCTCCACGGATATGAAATTGAATGAGTTTAGGGTTACGTTAGTTAATATTTACGGTCCTAACACGTGATTCCCAAGAATGTTATGATCAACTTCACGAGGTTATTAATGAGTTTAAAACCCACATGTGATTGTCTGTGGGGATGCATCTTATATTAAATGAAAAGCTTGACTGTATACATTATGTTAAAATAATAACCCAATTGCAAAGGAAAGGGGTTATCCCAAATTGTAATGAGATGGAGTTAACAGATTATTGGCGTATTCCGCTCCTTGTAATCCAAAAAACCAAACATCCACCGGGGTATAGGTAAGATACAGGGTGACCCAAAGTGATCGATAGGGGGGGGGTGGTAACCACCCCCCCCCCTCCGGAGAGAAGTACCAACCATGCCCTAACACAACACAGGAACATCACAGCACTTGATTTTGGTACCAATAGATAGATATGGGCCTCCTCTTTCCATTGATACCAAACAAGTACCAAATGCCCTAGCTTACGTCACAATGGGTTCATAAAGTTCGCATGTCAGCAACACTGCCAGTTCAGAGACAACCACAGGGAAAATTCAATTTGCGCCAAAAAGGTTAGGAAAACAGATTTTTCATGCGGTTTTTGACTATATTGATGGGAAATGAATAGTTTTATATAATGACATCATTTTAGAGCTATAATAGGTTGTTTGAGTCGCTAAAATTGCGAAATATCACATTTCCACCCTATATTGCAGTATTTTTAATTATCAACATATACGCATGGTGACGTCATAAGGGGGATGTAGTACTATTTTTTACCAAATGGAAAGAAGAAACTCTAAGCGATCCTTTGGTACCCAAATTACAGGAATCGGTGTTCAGTAACGAAAATCACAGGGGGGTGGTTACCACCCTCGGGAGTTTGTTACAAAAAATGGTCAGGTAGACGAGGGTTAACAAATTAAAACACCTTTATAAAACATACACTTTAGTAAATTTTAGTAAACATAGCATTTATAAAACAGTTCAAATATTAAACAGATTCAGCCGCTTTCAGGAAATTTATAACCTGAAGAGGCGCCTAATATTATTGAATAATGTTTTCAAATCTTGGGGACGCTATAATATTTTCTAGTATAGACCGTATTCAATATGACGTCAGCCACCAGACATGTGGGTGGACAAGACGCATTACATTTTCCAGGACTACAATACATTAAGCTGTCAATCGATCCATGGTTTAGCGATTGCACAGGGATCATTGACAGGGTGAATGTAGGTAGTACTGGAAGGCGTCCATCTTGTCCACCAAACATGGTGGCTATTGAATAGGTCTATAAGCGCCCATTTAATCAACGCAATCAAGTAATACATGTTTCACAGAAAGAGCACAATCACAGGGAATACACCAAGGGACTGGTTACCTCTAAGCAAAGAACTATGGGGTCCATATACGCGTATCGATATGGGCCAATTTACATCGCGATAATACAATTTCGGCCCTTTGTCCAATCAAACTGAGCTGCCTGCAGCTCCACCAGGTTGGTTGCAAACATGCATTTATTATCAGGGAAATGAAATCCCACGCATGCCACCTATTTCTGATATAACTATTAACAGAAGCCTTAAAATCTGTAAAGGGGAATCTCAATTGTTTGATCTCAATATTTCGTTTTTGAAATTTGAACTACTCAGTTTCGCCAGGTAGACAAATATGTAAATTTGTGGAAGTAATTTCAGTAAGGATCTTTGCAGTATGATCTGAACAATTGTCATGCTATTGGTCCGTTGTAAAGGACAGAACATGGCATGGTTACAATGCTAAATAGTTTCAATTAGGTCACAGTCACAAGTTAGTCACACTAGCGGCTTTCAATTGTTAATCTTGCTCAAAAACTAAGTTATTTAAGCTGTAAATACACGTGGAGGAATCCGCCCAATTATCTTGTATGAATCAACCGCAATCATACGCAAAATTTGAATTTAATGAAATCTACGACCGAATTAACATTAATGTAAAAACAAAATCAACACAAAGAGCTATAAAGCTTTATGTTACAACAAAGACAATTATCAATTGAATTTTCTTACCACTTCTCCTCTGTTATTGTCTAAGTCAAAATAAGTTTTATCCAATACCCGCTTCAATAACGAACATTGTTCCACTCCTGCTCTCTTAGCTTTAATTCGGCACAAACTTTTATCCTTTTACCTTTTTACCTTTACCCTTTGTATTTCATATAATGGCATTTTCCATTATCTTATATGTTGTTGATTCTACAAGCGTAGAATTAACCCAAAACACAATGCAATGGTTAGCATTTTTTTAGGGCGCATAACGGGCGCCCTATTAGCTTGCTTTGGAAAAAAACGTTCCGGCGGTCCGGTAAGTAAAGGGGATGCGGCCCGTAGCGACTGTGTGTTCACTTTTTCTGGTTTTGCAGCACGAAGTACCAGACAAAACGTTCAATTTTCTCGCTAGGTTCTATAGGGGCAGACCCAATTACGATACGTATCCAAAACAAAACATATAGTAACGGACACTCTGATGCAAAAAACTCCATAGAACCCTTCGTTTTCCGGAGATAGCGGTAGTACTAAAATAATATCTTTCGCAGGTCGTGACACAGACTAACACTTTCCGGACCGCCGTATGAAACTGGAGCAAAATTGGGGATTTCTTACGTTTACATACCACGATATATGTTACATAGCGGATGTCTCACGCAAATATGTGGAAAAATATATGAGGACTTGCTCGAGATTACCCGATGACCTTAAAATTAATTTCTTCGGATAGATTAATCAAGAAAGAAGTTCTCAATTTTCCCTTGCGAAATTTACGGAATATATTTCAAAACATCTTATGTATGGATCCTCCACGAACACGCCAATTGGGTCATGTCAATTGTGACCTCGAGCGGTTATTTCCATTACATTGTGATCAATTGAGCAGTACACCGAAGATATTGGAAGTTCCTAGGTGGCCCAGCGGTCTAAGGACGCACCACACATGCAGTATTTTCCCCGTTGGCCCTGGGTTCGAAATCGGTCAAGGCAGTTTGATTTTTCAGTGTTGTTATTTAGTTTTGTTCTGAGCTGTTGTGTTACCAGGAAAGATATTCCGTTGTTTTGCTTTTTTCTCCCTGTTCCCCCTTTTTTCCTTTTTTAACAAACCTACCACAGCTTAAATTGAATCACGCGGTTGGGAATAAGTAGGCCAAAATGAAAAATATAATACTGAAACTGAACAAAATTAGAACGGAAACAAAAGAAAATAAATTTTAAACATATATAAAATACAAATAAAAAATTCAAAAGAATTAACAATTGAACAATGAGTGAAAAAAGAAAACGCTTAAATTACAAATAAAAAAGAAAAGACAAATAACAAAGAAGATTTTAATAAGAAAACAATATTAACTTAAAATTAATTAAAAAATACAGAAAATAATATAAGCAAATTAAATTAATAAACAAAGTTAATGAACAAAAAAATTTACAATGGAAACAAAAGAAAATAAAGGTTAAATTAGATAAAATCCAAAATAAAAATTCATAAAGAATTAACATGAAACAAATGAGTTGAAAAATAAGAAAACGCTAAATGACAAATAAAAAAGAAAAGACGGAAACAAATAAGATTTAAAAGAAAAAACAATCTTAATTAAATTAATTAAAAATCTAAAAATAATTATAAGAAATTAAATAAAAACAAAAATCCTTAAGGCCAATGAATTGGATTGTTAGGTCGGTAGACTGTTCGAAAAAGGAGGTCACTATTAAATTATTCAGTATTTAAGATTTCATATAAAGTTTACGTCTTGGTATAAGATGGTGTCTAAACCTGATTAATATATCTAAACACCGACTTTATAACAGTTGGATAATTTTAAGTAATAGTTCCTTCAAAAAAAAATCAAAAGTTTTCAAGATGATTTGTAAGCTCGATCGCAGAGTATGATCAGGAGCATTGGTCGGGATATCAAATTGTCCATGATTTAAAACCACTAGGTAAACCCCCTCAGCCACAAAAATAGGTTAAAATGATCAGAACGAAATGCTCTGATATTAAGAGAAGCTGAAAGTTATGATGTTTTTCCGGTATTTAAGAGTTTTGCAAAAATATGACTTTAACCAAAAATGAAAGTTTTGACAAAATGAAAATTGGGTGGGCGGTAACTGGAAACTAAATATCAATTCCATTGGCCCTAATTACAAAAGTTACATAAACAAAATAAAGGTAAAAATAATAACAACATGCAACTAAAATACACAAAAAATACACGTTGATAAAAGATGAAAAGCAAGGAGTTTGTTCAGGAAAGATGTGGCGTGGTTTAGTAAAACTAATTAAAATAAAAACCAGCAATAAGAAATAATGAAATTGACATAAATACGAACAAACGTTATAAAAGTAATAAAAGTTTAAAAAGAAATAAGAAAGTAATCAAAATATTACGAACAGAATACGAACAAAATTAATGAAACAATAAAATAAGCATTTAAAATGAGCAAAATATGGACAAAGTATTAAAAACTAAAAAGTAATACACATTAATTGAACGAAAAAACCCATATTAAAAAATGAAAAAAAAAAGACAAAATACATTAAAAAAGAAATACGAAAAAAATGTTTTTTTAAACAATATAAAAATAAAAAAAGAGAAATGTGACAAAAAAAGCGACCCAAAATAAAATAAGATTAACAAATATAATAAAAAAAAAAAGAAAAAACGGGAGAAAATGATCAAAAAACAAAATATACACTCAAATTTTATAAAAATAATTAAAATATATATTTTTTTTAAGTTATTTTTTTTTCATTTTTAATTGGTGAAAATGAGAACTGAAGTGGGTGGGTTGTGTTGGGTGGAAGGGGTGATTGGCAAACACCCTTGTATTATCTTGGAACCCTGGCGTGGTTTCCGCACAAACCAAACAACCCTAAAGGTTCGTTCATATCTCACGATGCACTTGCGCAGTGCGTGCCGATATATCGATCACTTGATGCATCATCACTCAAACGTAAACCTGCTGCAGCTGCAGTAAAATAAATTTAACTCGGTGCGTACCGCATGCAGTATTACTGGACAGAGACCGAAGTCGAGCACTGCAACTTACCTCAACGCACGTTGCAGGTAGTATGAACGAACCTTAACCTTGGTACCCCGCCGCAAAACACGAAAGCCGAGAACCGCGCTATTCTAGTTGTTTTGGGCGTATCGGGTATGCCCGATTAGTCGTAAAATGAACAAGCTCCTTCTTTACCATTATGCAAATTAGGCTATAATTATGAAATTATTAATAAAGAGTCCTTGTCTCAACATTTTATTTTATTAGGGCCCACTTGGATCATAATTCAAAATAACACTTGAAGTCTCACCTGTACTGTGACTCTAATAACCTTTAAATTGGTGAAAAATTGAAAAAAGGCATTGAGTTTTTATGCCATTTTAAGAGGGGTTTATAAAATCAAAGGTTGCAACATGGATTTACCTCATTTGTTAATAGGTCAAGCTTATTACCAGTCAAATGTCTTGTGAAGTCACGTTGTTAAATAAGCTAACTGTAACATGACCCATTGGAAAATATGCTAGTCAATTAAATTGTACCAATAAGGTTTTGTTGCGACCATGTTATTTGGTGTGTTGTGTTTACAAGCCACACCTCATTGTTTCTGAAGTAAGGGTCATATCAAGGGCAAAGGTCAGTTAACCTATCATTGGCCACAACAAAAGGCAACTCTCAAAATCCACCCCCATCAGCTGTTTCTGGCCAAAACAGTGCTCAATAAAAATCCCACTCCCTAAAAATGCTGAAATAAACCATTCCAAATTGCTTATAAGTGCAACATAAGATTAATAAACAACCAAGTAATTTCTTAGTATAGTTTCATTTGTGTACACACTTAAACAATTTCTTTTACATGTATTTGGCTTACAGAAATAAAGATTTCCTAATTTCCTTATAATTCCCTATAATACGCTAATTGGGTATTGGGCTCCTATACAAATTGCAAACTTTCACCAAAAAAAACTAAACTGTTTCATACCATATTGCTTGTATTTCAATATATATCTATTTTTTTATACGTATTTAAACCACTTTTGTACTAAAAAAAGTTGCAATAAAACTTCGCGAATTTAAGTGATAATTGTGTCTACCGTTTCTTTCTTACAAAAGCTTTCCCAACCACATAGAACAACCCAAACACGACTCACTCCTTGGGGCGCCCCTTCCTTTTTTTTGTCAAAAAAAGGAATTTTTATTTTTAAGTATTGATGTCAATATGAATTAATACCTTCCACAAAATTAACATTGCTTTTTCTTACTTTGACCTTTTTTTTTTCCTTTTTTTTAAGATATCAACTCCAAACACCATGAATTCTCTCTGGATTGGAGCACGGAAAACTGGATCAGATTGGGGCTGGTCTGACGGCACAACTTGGAAGTACATAATTGGGGAAACAGTACCTCGACAACTTTCCCCGGTAGGGTTGGTATCAACCGACGGCAGTGGCGAGTTGGCCCACATTGTGGGACCCACTTACAACACGGTTGGAGGCTGGAATGACCTTGTTTGTGATAGCAGTACCTACCAAGATACTTCGTCTCGGAAACCAAGAGCACGTTAGTGCTTTCCTTTCGAGGTTGAGTGGCCGTGCGAAGAAGAAGAGACAACTACCCTGACAGCGGGCGAAGAAATCGCGGCTCCGGGGCCGGTGGAGGCCGGCGTAGACCGGTGCCATCAAAAATACAGTTTTGTGAGTATGACTGAGTGTCCTACCATTTAGCCATTGTGTTCTCCATTGAGTGCTATACGCTTCATTTGTTCAGCAATGTACCCAAATGGCTCTTCTAAAGGTCATGTTTTTCCCGTATAAAACGTTGACAGGGTAGTTAGGTACTCTTCATCATGGGGGATACTAAGTTCTTAAACCCGCCTTAGAATACAAAGCCACAATATGTGATTATCAAGTCGATTTACGGTTATTAAGACATTAGACAATGCATATTAAACTGGTGTTGGGTATTAATAGTAGAGTTTCAAAAACTACAACTTCAAAACAGGGTAGGTATAGGTATTAAGATAAGTATGAAATCTTTCGAGCCCCGGCAGACACTAAGGTGTAAACGAGCTTGTCAGGGGACGCTTATACATAGCATTCACAAAGCATGCATTCATTTTTGCGCGTTCCAATAAGCTGGTTTCACAGGAGGTCCATAGGTTAACTTGACCAGACTGTCTTCCAGGAACAAAACAAGCGTGCATAGAATTACAAAAGAATCAACCTGCAGAAATAACTGAAATATTTAGTGGAACCAGGTGCATGTATTGTATTTTCTAAATGCTGGATGATCTGGATGTCGTTGGAGAACAAATAAAAAAAACATGACCTCTACGTAATCGATAAAGGATGAGAAGCACACCGTTATTAAAAAAATAATGGTGTTTTGATAAGGTCTGAGACCTATTAGACTCCGACTAGCGGCGAGCCTTTAGGCGAGCCGAAGTCGGATGTCAACAGCCGCAAAGCACAGACCTTATCATAAACCTCCATTATTGTTCATAAGGTGTGTTTTTGAATTCTTTAGCTTACATATTACGTCGTGCAAGAACGAATATTAGATCTTATATAATTATGAGTAAAATTGCGAGTGTATATTTTCGTTTTTTCAAATATCTTGAAAGTAGCGTTAGGTTTTTTTCATTATATTAAAACCACCATTGTGTGGTATGTTTACTTGCGCACGGAGTCTAACACAAACGTCTATAGTCGATAATAGGTTTACTCTTGGGAGGTTAATCTTATTGTGAGGAAGCTGATCTGATTTAGGAAATGGCCCCATCTGTGGAAGATTATCCAATTGATGGTTAAGCCGGGTGGAATGGTTATTAAGTAGGTACAGTTCACAATAACCTTTTTACAGTATATCTGACCCCCGGATTCTGACACCACGAATTATAGATCTTGGACAGAGTTATTCGAGGTGATTACCGAACGTTGACCGCAGGTAGTGATTT
Organism: Ophioderma brevispina; assembly: GCA_023653785.1. Taxonomy (NCBI): domain Eukaryota; kingdom Metazoa; phylum Echinodermata; class Ophiuroidea; order Amphilepidida; family Ophiodermatidae; genus Ophioderma; species Ophioderma brevispina. Next base: position 43,960 of record JAMKCH010030223.1, read on the forward strand.
AAAGAAGTTTAGCTACGAAGATAGCATAGCTTAGGCAATTCTTAAATAGGCTATGTCTACAGCTATCACTAGCACTCGATTGCATAGATAAAGAAAACAAAGGCAGAAAATTCCCTTCTCTTTTGCATACGCTTTCCCTCATTTTTTTTTTAAAATCCGGATTCGGAACTGGCGTTACGGGTAGCAAGTTGTTAAATTGTTACCATTTTAAAGTAAAATCACCATGTTTAATTGTCTTGTGAAGATTACATGATTTGATGACATCACTAGCTTGGCTGATTCGTTGACGATATACATGTATAGCTAAACAGGGAAATATTGGTAATCCGACAATCACAATAAGTTTTGTATTGAGTCACCTGAGATTTCCTGACTTTGAATACTATCTTGGCTGATTCGTATCGATTACTTGTTAATGATCTAACCAAGCAGATGGTAATCCGACAATCACAATAAGCCTTTGTATTGAGTACCTGCTCTTTCATCGTTGTTTATTTCTACAATGAAGAGCAAAATGTTCGATTGGCCTTTAAAATAGTGAAGAAGAAATTTGCAAACAGTCAATCACTGCGTTGCTGAATCGGAATCGACAGATAAGCTAACACAGTAGATGGCAATCAGTTGTTCACAATTGCTTTTATATTGAGTTCTTCATATTGTTTATTCTTCATTTGTACCAGGCTGAGGACGAGGTGTTTCTAGAATGTTCCTTTGTTCAATTGTCCTTTTTTGGTTTTAACTATTGAATATTAATCAGACCGTTATTTTTCTCCGGAAGAGTCCAGAGGGACCACTTCGGGAAAAAAATAACGGTGTGATGATTATTCATAGGTTTAAAAACGGTCTCTGCCCGCTTTCGTAACTATAAGGGACAGTTGACAAAGAAAAACAACAATTGAAATGATGAAAAGAAAAAGGGCTAGAGTACATGTAATAGATAAGGATGAGAAGCACACCGTTATGAAAAAATAATGGTGTTTTGATACGGTTGGCGAGCCTGTTAGACTCCGACCTAGCGCCGAGCTTTAGGACGAGCCGTTAGGTCGGAGTCTTAACAGGCAAGCCTGACCTTATCAAAACTCCATTATTTTTCATAACGGTGTGTTTTGAATTCTTTATCTTACATCTACGTCGTGACAAGAACGAAAATCGAATTCGTAGCCACTCGCACCTTCACTTATTCCCTTTTTTTTTTCTTCCTTTTTTATAATTATTCAGTAAATTGAGAATATATTTCGGGTTTTTTTTAAATATTTTGAGCAGCGTTAGGTTTTTCTTAATTAAAAACCAATGAGCTGTATGTTCACTTGTGCTGGAGTCTAACACCAAGGTCTAGTCGAAAATAGGTTTACTCTTCTAGAGAGAGAATCTATTGTCAAGGAAAGCCTGATCGAGGTGAGAAATGGTCCCATCCAAGGGGGTGAAACCCATTCAAAAACAGTCGTCCGTGTGGGCGCTGACATTTTGCATTTGGGGGGGGGCGGCACGGAATAATATTAGTTTGGGTGCTTGTATACACACATAATGTCAATTCGATACAAACCAATCCGCCAAACATATCAGTTGTTGGATGTTGGTGCTATTGGGTGGTTAAAATTCTGTCCTACCCATAGCCACAAAACGAATGAAATGACACATCGTCGTCTTGATTTAAATAACGCCTCCATGAATACATCGTTTCACCTAAGCGCGCATGCATTATGAGAAAAAAGAGTATCTGAGCACAATGATCCAGGATAGTCCGAGCGGAGGGAGTAGATGAAAATCTATGATAAAGTTTTTTTCTCAGCTGATTATATCTCTTGAAAGGTAATAATGGGAATCACGGTGGGTGTTAAAAATTGCCACCATTGGGCAATTTGAGAAATCCAAGATTCCCGCCATTTCACCGTAAAAACCCCAAAATTGCAGTTTCCACGGACAAGGACACACAAAAATGCTGGTAATTGTTATTTTTTACTAATCATTCATGTTTGAGATAGAAAATGTAAATTATATGTATCTTGGAAGGCACGATTGATTAATTTGAGAAATACAAGAGGCCGCCATTTTAAAGGCAGAAAAACCCAAAAAATGCCCTTTTCACAGAGAGATCAAACCAAAATACACGTTTTTATGGATTTTTTCATCTGATTAGATATCTCGACTAGGTATACTATATAATTAAGAGGGATGTAAAATTGTCACCCTTAGGCCAATTAGAAAAAATCCAAGATGGCTGCCGGTGCCATAAAAACACTAAACTATTGCAGTTTGTACAGAGGGGGCAACTCAAAATGCATTTTTTGAGGCTGCTTCACCTAACCCGAAAGCCGACCAACTGATTGTGATGTTTTCGGTGTGCGCGTCGGATGGTTGAGGAAACACAGCGGCTGTGTCCTTCGATACTGGACCATATGGGTTGGGGCGTTTAAGATGAAAAGCTGTTATGTCTTACGGAGCCCTTCAAGATGATTGAGGTACCATTTTAGTGCCCTAACCGGGCCACCAGGGGTTTTCTTCGACCGTCCCGCAGCCAAGGCCAGGTCTGGGAGAACACTGGGCAACCGTGTGAAAGACAGAGTCTGATTCTTAGCTAGGGGGGCGGCTACGCCGTCCTGCGACCAACGCAGGGGAGCCTCTTCAATGGACAAGGTATGTATTTCGGAACCCCCATCGCCCGGAAGCGCATTGCCACAGAAAGGCCGTCTTCCTCGTCCGGAGAATGGCCCTCTCCAGTGGTTCGAATTACTCTAAGAAATGGAGCACTCGCGGCAGATCCCACTCCGGAACGACGTGAACGAACCGGGGGACCGAAACCGAAAACACGCCCGTCGGGAAGATCATGGGATTGGGCTATAAAGAGACTACTGTGCTGTCTCTGAAGCACCGATGGAGCGCCCCAATCGCGGTGCGTAAGCAGTGATGTTTGGACGCCCAAACTTCAAGGGAAATTTCTCGTTAGGAATTCCCCGATCTGCCCTACAAACGCCCTGACAGCAGATCAATCTCTCGATTGGCGCACATCTTCAGAAAGTAAAAATGGAAATTCAAAAACAAAGGTCGGTTAACGAAGAACGAGCTCAATCGGAACACCAAAAATGGAAATCTGCAAACTCAAAACTTAACGAAAGATATTGAAACACGACTCGTCGAAAATCGAAAGTTTTAAAAGCGAGATAAACATAGAACAAAGAACAAAAATTGCAAGTGACAACGAGGAAAAAAAAACACTTTTAATTGAAAAAGTCAAGAATTAGAATCTACTTTAGAACAAAACTGTCTAAAGGAAACGGATCTTGAAAAGTCAACTGAAACACAAATAGAAAGAAATTTAAACGAAACTAATGATCGCTTGCAAAAGGTGTCCCTGCACAAAAGGATGATATCAGTTGTTGAAGAATATGGCGAAAAGCCTGGAAAAGAAAACTAGCGCCAAAAATTTAAAATAATACGAACACCGACAATTCTGACGATTACCTACAAAAACTTTATCGATAAAGAAAAGATCAAAAGGTGACGATCTATTTCGTCAACTTCGAGAATTAGAAAGTTTACTCGCAAACATGAATAGCCGAAGTCGACCAACTCTCTAAAGAGATCGACAGTTTTAAAGAAAAACCAACTTAGATGATAAAGTCCGACACACCAAAGAAAAAGATAGATTAGAAACCAGGATTAAAAGCGAGTTAAAATCCAAGTGTCAGATGAAGGAACGAGATTATTTAAATCAATTTGAAGAATTAAAACGTTCAACACGTATAAAATCAAACAAATGGCCACGATAAAACGATAAAAGATATAAACAGATAAGGCTTGTGCACAATTCGAAGACTCGAGAGTGAAAATTAGACTGAAAAATTTGACCAAAAAAAGAAGATGACATTTGAGAGTAAACCAAAGGTCTCATTTGTAGAAAGTATTCCGGTTGTCGAAGATCGTTATAATTTGCGATCAAAAACGATAACCAAAAAACACGATACGAAAGATTTCATTTCGGTTTTAACGAGATCGTGCACACAAAACGGTTTCACGATAATTTAAACTTCGATTTAAATCCCCAGCCCTTTGGTCTACCCGAGCATTTCAAGATTGCGTCAGTTTTATATTTTCTTAAATCAAACCAGGGCTCATTAGCATTAGGTTCATCGTCTCCTTATACCGATTTCATCGACAAGGCAAAACAGTGCACGAGGTAAACGGCGAACAAAATTTATCCCGTCGTAATTGCCCCCAAGAGAATATCGACAGATATAATCTGATACGAGATTTTATTTTACTATTTATTTTATCGGTTGAATACACAGTCGGAATACGTCCGATTCGGCTATGCTCAAATTCCAATGTGCTTTATTTCCGAAAAAGAAGAAGTCGATACCGTTTACAAACATCGATTTGTATTATAACAACAGAATACTATGGACTCTCACAAATTATCGAAGCCGCAGTAGAATTCTCCATTGGCACGCCGAATCCATCGCCAAAGTTATTCGAGTTTGAAGAAAATCGAAAGAACGTGGAAAACAGCTTCACGAGTTTAAAATTACGCTTGATCGAATTATCACTTTTAGCTTACGTTCGGCTTCAGGAACGGACGGATTCCTCAATAACCCCCCCCATCTATACCAAAATTGTTTTAATCTTTTGCACGATTTCAAGGATTATAAAAAACACCTGTACGGTTTTATTAATCATTTGTTTGAATACGCTTTTTAGATTTACAACAACATAGAATAATCGAATAAAAAGGACTTGACGAAATACTACTATTTTTGCCCCAGGAATAAAGTGTAAAGATGGCGGGTGCACAGCGCACCATCCGATCTTTAAAATTACGGAGCGAAGGGAAAACGGCATCGTTTTAAATGTGCCCCGGAAATGTGGAAGTGTTCTGAAGCAATTGTACACGTATAACGGATATGTTCATATTTGGCGTTTTATGATGATCGTGTGAAAAGCGAAGACTTTTTATGTAAGGCCGTTTTGTT
>JAMKCH010030224.1:0-16806 GCA_023653785.1 Ophioderma brevispina
CTTTCGAAATGAACTAGTCCAGAGCGAACCGCTTCCTTGTTCAGCGTTAAATCGCTTTAGATTATGAATCCAACTCTTGGGTGAAAATCCAAGTTCAAAAAATGAACTAATCCAGAGCGTCCGCTTCCTTGGTTGTCTTCACCTGGAAGTGTCCGCTGGACTTAAGGAGCGGTCTCGCTGAATGCTAGTTTAAAAAACGACTATGTACAAGATACCAAAATTTGACTAAGTCAGGGTAGGGGGCGTCCCAACTGAAAATCCTCAATCGTCATGTTTCCATCAACGTGGAAAATTTTCCTAATTATACGAGTTAGGTACTTAGGTAATACATGTCGTTTTGGTTAGAAACAAAGAAAAAAAAAACGACCAAGAAACATCACGTTTGAAAATCGGGTACGCAGTGATCATCATGAGAGTATGCCGTGCAACTACTCATAGACAGTGGCCTTCCAGAGTTTATAACGTTGAAATTGTGTTTATATATTTTATATATCCCAACGAGCACCGCAAAAAAAGTGACGTACTTTTCTTTTTTTTTTTTTTTTTCATTGATATGATTTTCGGAGCAACTTTCCCCTAATCCAAGCGGGTCCACTCCTGCTTTGCTCAAAAGTGCATTTAAAATGGGACGTTAGAGATATACAAGCGTTACATGAGTTTTGTTGACGTGTTAATTTTGTTACGTAAGGCATGTTGGAACAAAGTCTGACAATGATTTACAAAGGTAATCCTATCGTTTTCTTAGTTCTCCGCCTTTACATTTCTTTTAACCATTCCGTGCGATTTTTGGATTCGTTGCAAAAGAATCCCAATGAACGGGTCCGGCCTGAACTGGTAAACATTTTGGGCTATTCTGACTATGGAAAAGTATTTCTCTTTTCGCTCTTCCCTTTCCGTGAACCCAAAAGACAGATCACCGACATTTTTATTTTTGTGTAATCTATATATGGAATACTCTTGACCAAATAGGTAACACCGCGCACAAAAAGCCTAATCTTTGATCTGGTTATCAGGCGTCTATTTGAGCGGTCGTTTTTGACCACCACCCCCCCCAGGCAAGGTCTCCCTCACTAACCTCAAGGTAGCTATTGATTTTTCTTATCTTTTATGGACTTAGAATTTTCCCTCTAACCCCGACTCTATGCTCTAACCTGAAAAATAATGACATTTTTAATCATCTAAAATCCTTGGCTACCCGAGCTCTTACTACCCTTCCTTCAGATAAACATTAACGAATAATCGCTACTGATATTGTGGTCACCACCCAATATAATGAATACTCCGCTCTGTATGTCCCCACAACCTATGCTCCAGGAGCATAAGTAATGGTCAAAAATCTCAAACTGCTCGAAGGAACGACGTAACCCGATCAAGAATTCAACTTATGACGGCAATTTTGGATATCGCCCCTGTACTGTTAAGGGCAGTGAAAGAGCGTGGATTGCAAAAAGCCGAAATTGGTGTCTTTTTTCTGAAAAACAAAATTAAAAAAATTTGATGAGAACAAAAACGGCGCACAGTGGTCAGATCAACTCCAAGCTGCCAAAAATCAAAATTGTCGAATGTGACTTTTTATGTTTTTTTTATGTCGATTTTAGGGAAAGTAAACATCCCAAAGAACACGATTATGTTAATATTTTTGATTTTTTAAGGAAATTTTAAAGTGGCATTCCGTGTCCGTATACATGAAAAAGCTTGGCTGTTTGCTCTCTAAAAATTACAATCACACCAAATATGGAAAAACTTCCTTGTGACGATAGGAAGAATAAAGGATCCATTTGTTATAATTGTCCTCTATCTACCACAGCTTATAACAAAAGATTAGCAAATCCCCCTTTTTTTTTGACCAAAAAACTGCTAGAAATTCACTTTTTTTTAAAAAAAGATAGCATAAAATTATGATTCCCGTTGATATTCCCGCTATGAATTCTAACATCAACATTTTAATCAAAGCCTATGCTATCTTCAATTAATATAAATTTTTTGCCACAATTTGCCACACACAATTTGGGAGGTATTTTAAATGCACCATACCTATGCTAAAAGGCCGTTTTAATGAACAATTCACTTACCACAGCACCGCGCTCGAGGTATGCACCCTATGTATAGTCCCTCTAAAAATCAATATCGTTCCGAACATTCCAGCAATTGAAAAGGATACAGATTCTGATAGTTCCAGAGGTATAGAAGTATGCAGCAATCGTGTAAAACAATATTCCCATATGGCCAGCATTTAAAAAAGAGGAACACGTGACTTTTAGCTTAGAAAATCATGGAATTTAAGTTATTTGAGCTTGTTGGGAAAACTTTTTTAATGCTATAGAGTATTACAATAAATGCCACGGACAAAGTCCGTGGACCCAGAAAGTTTCTGCAGCTTCTTTCTGCCTTTCATTTCTTTAAAATTTAAATGAAACAAAAATCTTTCAGCAAGAAAGCATCTAAAATTCATATTGTAGGATTATAATATTCTTCTTTTATGATACGGGCTAAAATGGTATAATGAATAATTCTATGTACGTTAAGGGCGTTCCCATTTTCGCCATATTAATATGTGCAAAACGTACGTGAGGTAGGGGTAAACCTTATCTCAAAGTATACGTATGAAAAACGGCCGATTTGTGAGAGTGTAAAATCCAAAATACCGCAATTCTTGAACTCGAGGGGGTCAAAAGGTTACGTACATGTGTACTAGAAAATGACGAAATAGCGAACGCCCCCACTCAAATGTGAATCACTTTGTGATGCGAAATCAGTTTCCCAATTCTCACATAATCAGTGTCTTAAGCTTTATATGTTCAATCTTTTCTTCAAGAAGCATTAGAAAACGGTATTAAAGCTTTTCAAAATGACTTTTGGGGTCATAACCACTGTGTTTTTGTTTTTAAGGAACCTTGCTAATATTTACAACAATTTAAATTGATGCAGATCAGAGTGAGATAACATTATTTTGATGACGGCATAGCCCTTACATCCCTAAAGGAAAATACTACCACACCTAACATCACTCAAAAAAGGGAGGTAGCGTTTTATTTATCTGTTAGATCTAAGAGCTAGTTCACACTACTAAACACAAGGCAGCGGTCCGCTTCCGTGATTTTTTTTGAAAAGTGGCAAAATGGCATTTAGGATTTAAGGGTATATTCAAAATATACCGTTTTATGTCCTTAAACTCTTTGTCTGTTTTTTTCGATAGTCAATGTTTTATGGATTTTACGTATGTTTACAGGTTTTCATAATGTCATAAATGTCATATTAATTTTTTAAGGTTACAATAAAATGTTGGAATATTTTGTATTTAGACTTCTAAATGACGTCCACATATTACCTTCATATTCTCATGTCCCAGAACCCCCTATATGCTAAAATGTCCCATTGATAATTTAATGGCCCTTTAGGATTTCAATGCATATTACAATGACCATCAGAAAACAGTATTTTGATGGCCCATACATATTTCTAGATATTACCATAAATTTCGCCTGTCAAGACCCCCTAAATGCTACAATTGTCAGTTTTATTGGGCCTTAAATGGATTACAATGCATATTATTATGAACCATCAGAAACAATTATTTTATGACGTCATAATATTTCACAATAGTGCCATCAAATTTTTCATGTCCAAGAACCCCTTAATGCAAAATACATTGTTTTTTGGGCTGTTTTATGGATACCATGCATATTATCAATGACCAATCAGAAAACAGTATTTGATGACGTCTATATATTTCTAAATATTACCATCAAATTTCTCCATGTCCCAAAACCCCATATATGTCAAATTATTATTGTTTTATGGTCATCCAAACATTACAATTTATTTTTCACTTGACCACTCAGAAACAGCACTATTAATGAACGTCATACACCTGTGAAAAAATACTCCCTTGAACTCAGCGGGTCACAACCCCCTGAGATTCCTCAAATTGACCAAATCAACCTTCTAATTTCAACAATATTTTTGGCCAGCTTTGATTCAATTCTGGCCCACTGTGCGGCGATTCGGAGAATGGGGATTTACGGAATGACCGTCCTATTGCGTAAAGCACCACAGACTGCACAGTCAGTGATGCATATATCGTGTACTGTTGTGCCGAAATACCCAACTGCCGAAGTTCCCTCCTCAAAACTGCCGAAGTACCGGGAAATTCGACAGAGGAGAAGGGAAGTGGAAACTAACGTGCTGTAGATGTGTAGATCACGTGTTTACCCATTTTTCGTGATTTTAGGACCCTCAACAATGAAACTCATTAAAATCATACGGTTTGGTATTTAGGAACAATGCTCTATGTAATGTAGACGTAGATACGATCTTGTAATTCCCACGTTCGTTTACACCAAGGTAGCCGAATTCGGAAACCATTTTATACTTATATGCATTAGATACATATGGATCAGAGGCCGTTGGGTACAGGGTCCCCGTTTTTGATTTAGGGTATAGGGATGAATTGTTCTGGAGCCGGTGCACACGGGTTATGTTTGGGTTGGGTTATAAGGGGCCTATAGACCAATGGGTTAAGATTAAGGTTAGGAATTAGGTTAGGGTTTTGGTTTATTAATTAGGGTCCCCGTTAAGTACAAACAACACATTGGATTGACCTAGTGATTTTTCTACTTGAAAATAGGGGGTTATGTGAGTTTTTAAAAACACATTTTTTTTCTGATGGAGGGAGGTCCGGTGTAAATTTATATTCAGTAAAGCCAAGCACCTCTTCATCTCAAGTAGGCCTAAATCGATATGAATGTACCTACTTGTGTGTGTGGGATGGTTTAGGAGGTCTAATCCATAGGGGGCCAATGTAACTTTAATGGTGGTTATGCAATTGTCCAAACACCTCTTTCATTTTCTCCGGCCCCCCTCCCTTGTAAATAATAAGGGCCCTAAAAATTATAGTTTCAAGAAAGCTAGTCTTAGACTGTCGTACGAGCTGAGTCCCCGCTGAGACAAGTTATTTCGTGTCATCCTGTGTCCGTACACAGCCAATTGGCATAAGAACTTAGTTACATCCAACCAACCGCAACGCTGTAATAAGGATCTCTTTGTGCCGAACTACGGGGTATAAAAACCCATTGTTTTCGGCAAGTTACCCCCTGCAGTTGGCAGGGTAATGACATAGCTCGCATTTCGGCATGAATAATTGCCGAAAACGGGCTTTTCGGCAGATACCCCAGCCGTACGACGAGGTCATCTGCGCGAAGACCGGGCGTTTCCCGGCATAGACCTATATTTCGGCGCAGCAGTACAGAGTCGGAGAGAGTAATGCCGTGTCATGACTGTGTGATCGCTATACGTAAATTGCATCTGCTGTACTATTCAATTTGAGCATGTTGCAAGATTTAAATTTAGCGAAACATACGAATCCATCAGGGATTATTGGCATCGCTTGTCAGGGCAGTTTCAACCATTATCGTGTCGGTGATTTGGAATTGGTTTGTACTTTGTATGTAAGTTTTCTTTTTTTCATCAGCTTACAGTACTTGGACTCAGACTAGTACATTCAATCCGAGCATGTTTTATTTATTTACACAATTGGGCTACTCATTCCCCGATCACTGCTCATGGATCAAGTTACATGGTTCATTTTCCGTGCAATGAATCCCCACGGGCGGTGACCGCACTTGTTTCAGTGTATGATGGATAGTGATATTGGGGGAAGTTACATATTAATGAAATAAAAAGTTTTTTTTTTTTTTTTTTTTTTTTTTTTTTTAATTTATAGTATTGTTTAGGAAGGAAAATTGAAATTGAACTATGTTTTGTAAGGATCAGTGTAGTGGATAGTGTGGAGGCTAAGAAAGAGAAATGATCTTTCATGGCTAAAGGTATTGGAACCACAAGATATCAAACAGTGATGCAGAGATTTGCTGCCAGGTATCACAATGAAAGAAGAGTGCTTCCAAAGAAGACGATACAGTGCAATGTATGTAAGAAGTTGACCCCAAAGATCTGTGCAAAATCGACATACCGATGGTTGGGAGAAGAAAGTAAGCACGTCCGCGGGCAAATATTTCTTTGTTTAAATGTAAAAAATATTCACAATAGGGTAGGCATTTTCCTTTACCCCTGTTGTGTCATTCAAACGCCATGCGTGAACACAATGACGAGCTATTTGTTCCGTTTAGTGCAAAAGTTCATTTTCCGTGGTTGGCGTATAAATCAATATGATGTTAATATATCGGTTGTTGTAAGATACATTGTAGTACTTTAGAAGAAGATATGTAAGACAACCGTAAACCAAAGTCCGATACTTTTGGTACAACACGTGTGTATTGATTTACACAAAGAGGGTTTCCAACTGAATAAGCCTACTTGCAATATTCTGTAATTGCCCCTGTATTGTCATGGCAGTAGAAACTCCGCGTAGAGGTATCATCACCACCTAGACTAGTCTTGAATGAACACAAACTCGGATGGATGGCATGAGCTTTAGTTAATTAAAATTATAAAGCTTCCAGAGTGACGGCATTACGGCAGTAGCAGGCAGCTTGTTCCAGATGGGAATTGTAGAGGAGAAGAATGTGTCACCGTAACGGTTGGTCTTGTAGCGAATTTGACGAAATCTCTTGCCATGTCCCCGGGTCCCTTTTTGTTGATTTGATAACAAGGTATTGCCAATGAGATGTATACCAGACAATGTTGGATTTTATAGAGCATGGTAGCCTTCTTCACCTTTCTCCGGGCTTCCAGAGGTTGCCATTGTAGCTCCTCTAACAGTTGTGTGACTATACCATCTTTTCTGTTGTAGTTATTTGTGCAAACCCGGGCAGCTTGACGTTGCACTCTGTTCAGCTGGTGTTGTTTTACTTGAATGGTCGGTCCAGGCACAACTTGTATTCAGCAAAGGTTCAATTGAGAGTGATATAAGCGGTTGATTTAACCTTCTGGTACCACCATAAAAGTACGCCGAAACCAGACCCAAAGCCCGTTGTGCTTTTTTAGTGTTTCTGGTATGGATTATTCCAGGTCAGGGTGTTAAAGCAGACGCCAAGGTAAGGATGTGAAGAAACAGACTAGAGTTGTGAGTCCACAGAATCATAAATGTGCTTTGGAGGATTTCTGGTCTGCCATTGTCACACTTTGCTCGGGTTTAAAGGACAATAAGCACCAATCATCTTGCCATTTTTTCAAGCCCCAGTTTAGGTCTTGGAGGGCGAAGATCCTGATCAGACCTCAGCTTGGTGGTAGAACAGACAACGTCTGCAAAACAAAAACGAACTTGAGAGATGTTAGGATGCCAAGTCGTGATGTAGAAAAATGCGATGGTTGGTACCCTGTGGAACCCAGAAAGGACTGGAAGCTGTGGGAAAAATTTGCCATCAACCAACAACCCGTTGTGATTTTCCGAGTAAGAAAACCTTGAATCCAGTTGGGATATCTGACCTGACATGCCGTTAGAACAAAAGCTTTGAAGAGTCTTTAGGGGCACTTTATCGAAGGCCTCGGTAGTAAAATCAGAAAGGCCATATCCAATCAGTTTTTCCTCATCAGTGTTCATAAATCATCTACAGTTAATATGAGTGTGTTGTGTGGATCTATGGGCTCTAAAAATGTGCTGGTTTAACAATAAGGATGAATGCCCTCAACGTGCTTAGAATGTAGCTGGTGCAATAATGTGCATCAAGTAAGTATGACATTCAAATACAGTCAGTGAAACAGGGCGGATAGTTGCCAGCCTCACTCTTTTTTAAAGACTGGTGCGATGTTGGCCTCTTTCCAAATAGTAGGGATTTGCCTGAGTCAAGTGATGTTTGGAATAGTCTGTCAAATATGGAGCAATGTATCAGCAGCAGTTTCAGAAACCAAGGAGGAATTTCATCCTGTCCTTGAGCCTTGGACCCATCAAGTTTAAGCTACTTCAAAAACCCCAATCGTGGCGAGTTTTGAGATAGGGAAATGTTTTATATGGCACGCTCCCTAAATCTGTAAGATCACCGTCATGTTCTACGGTAAAGACACTGGCAAACTGCTGGTCAAAATATCAGATTTTATTCGATGTCACTAACAAATGTCGTCGCCTCGTTCAAGTCCGCCACCCCATTGTCATCTTTGCGGAGGTTCTTAACTAATTCCAAAACACTTTCGGCTTGTCTACTATGGTACTCTCCAAAGACGATCCTTACGTATTGGGTCATCGCTGTTCGCAAACCCCTTGAATCTGTTTTTTAAACTGTTTTATTTAGTTGTCCTAATCACTGGGCGATGAGGGAGAACAAAATTGTTCATGACAACGTGGACCTTCTGTTGGAACCAATGCACTTATCCTCCACAGTTCCCCCAGATGTTTCCTCCATATTGTTGGAAGAGGGAGTATTGGTATGGTCCGCGTGTTAGTGTCTCAGTACACTGCAATACCCCTTGAAAACGCCTATAAAGTGCAAAGTTTTGGTTTGGGGTTTTGCGTCTTTAGGGCGTTATCTTAGCGATTTTTACACGCTTTTTTTACAAGCAAGGTGTTAGTTAAATAAAAGAGCCAAAGACCCCCCCTAGCAAAATGTACATTTTGAACATTTTCAAATCTATTTACATAAGGAGACCAATTCCACACAGCTATCTCTTAGGCCTTCAATTCAAACGTTTGCGCGTATTTTAGTGATGATGATGTGATTGATGATGATGATGACTTGACTCCAAAGCAGAAGAGATGGGATCTTTTTCAGAATCGGCTATATACCCTGATTGTAAACACTTATCGTGCTAAACAAACAAATCAGGTCATGGGACAGAAGTGAAGGTCTTCAATCGTCTTCAAATTCAGATGACAACGATGACCGTATCCTCTTGTCTTTAGCCCAGCAAACATTCCAGTACGGAATATTTTGTCAGAAACTTTAATAGCTTACATAGGCAAGCCAGTCATCGTCTATAACATTTTCATGATTCCGCCAATCACGTGCATATCGTCCGTGAACGTAACATTAAAAGATAGCGTTTTGTCTCTGACCTCCAACCCCCCCTGCTAATATGAATGTAATTATACCTAGGTGCAAAAACATGTGCCTCATGTTCTTCACACCACCGAAATTGCTGTGGCTTGGCTCTAATGGGGTTTGTCACCACATAACGTCTATGGCACCCATAAGGCCATAACGTATTGCCGCAACGGCGTTGCACATTTCGCACGCGGTTGTGAAATTTCGGCAACGCTTTGCAAGAAAGTAGCAACACGTGCGGCGTCGGCCATTCAGAATGATGTTTCTGTGCACGTAATTTCAAAAATTAGACCCACAACGCGTTTGCAAGTTATCTAGGCAACGGCGTGTGATAAACTCACAACGCGTTGCAAGCCTTCACAACGCGTTGCGCCCCTCCAACGCGTTGCAACCTTCAGCAACGCGTTGCGAAGGTTCACCAGCCATAGGGTCATAACGTATTGCCGCAACGCTGTGAAGAAGTAGCAACGCGTTGGCGAAATTTTGGCACGCTTGCGACATTTCGGCACCGCGTTTGCGGTGTTCGGCCAATCAAAATCATGCATTTCTGTGACGTATTTCAAAAAATAGATCCCAACGCTTTGCGGCAATACGTTATGACCTTATGGCTTCACCACGCGTTTGTGAAACGTTTCAACGTGTTGTGAAGCCTCGCAACGCGTTGTGAAGGCTTGCAACGCGTTGGGAGGCCATAAGGGTCATACGTATTGCCGCAACGGTTGTGGTATCGATTTTTTTGAAATACGTCACAGAAATGCCGGATTTTGATTGGCCGATGCCGCAACGTTGCCGAAATGTCGCAACGCGTTGCTACTTTTCTCACAACGCGTTGCGGCCAATACGTTATGACCCTTATGGCTTGTGACCTTCGCAACGCGTTGTGAAGCTTGCAACGCGTTGTGCATGCTCGCAACGCGGTGTGACGGCTTGCAACGCGTTGTGAGTTTCCACCACGCGTTGCTATATACTTTGCACCGCGTTTGGGTCCTATTTTTTGAAATCGGTACAGAAAATGATCAGTTTATTGGCCGACACCGCAACGCGGTTGTGACCATTTTTGGCAACGCGTTGCTACTTTCTCCGCAACGCGTTGCGCAATCGTTATGGCCTTTATGGCTTGCATATGTCCTCACAACGCGTTGCACGCCTTCACAACGCTTTGCGAGCTTCACACACGTTGCAACTTCACAACGCGTTGTGAAGGCATAACTATGGCAAGCCATAAAGGCCATAACGTATTGCGCCCACGCGTTGCGGCATTTTCAGCAACGCGTTGCGACATTTCAGGCAACGCGTTGCGACTTTCCAGCAACGCGTTGCGGTGTAGGCCGATCAAAATCATGAATTTTCCTGTGACGTTTTCAAAAAGTAAACTCACAACGCGTTGCTAGATACTTTGCAACGCGTTGCAGCAAACCTTCACAACGCGTTGCCGAGATTCACAAACGCGTGTGGCAGCTGCACAACGCGTTGTCGAAAAGTCCACAACCATAAGTCATAACGTATTGCCACACCGTTGTGAAAAAGTCACAACGCTTTGCGACATTTCGTCAACGCGTTTCGGCGACCTTTAGCAACGCGTTGCGACATTCAGCAACGCGTTGCGACATATCGGCAACGCGCTGCGGTGGTCCGCCAATCAAAATCATGAATTTTGTGACGACGTATTTCAAAAATCTAAATCTCACAACGCGTTGCGACTTCACACGCGTTTCAAACCTTCACAAACGTCTTTGCGCAAAATACGTTATGACCCTTATGGCCTTCACAACGCTTGTGAAGTTTTACACGGGTTGTGAAGCTCGCAACGCGTTGTGAAGGCTTGCAACGCGTTGTTAAGGCCATAATGGTCATAAACGTATTTGCGCAACGCGTGGGGATCGATTTTTTGAAATCGTCACAGAAATGCATGATTTTTTAGGGCCGATCCGCAACGCGTTGCCGAATGTCTCAACGCGTTGCTACTTCTTCTCACAACCGTTGCGGCAATACGTTATGACCCTTATGGCTTGTGGACCTTCGCACGCGTTGTGCAGCTTGCAACGCTTGTTGAAGCTCGCAACGCGTTGGGGGAAGGCTTGCAACGCTTAGGCATTTTCACAACGCGTTTCTATATACTTTGCAACGCGTTGTGGGTCTATTTTTTGAAATACGTCAACGAAAATTATCATTTTAATTGGCCGACACCGGCAACGCGTTGTGACATTGGGCACGCGTTGCTAACTTTCTCGCAACGCGTTGCGGCAATACGTTATGCCTTTATGGCTTGCCATACATAAGGTTCATAACGTATTGCCGCAACGCGTTGCTAGGTTTGGCACGCGTTGTGAAGGTCGCAACAGCGTTGTGAGATTTATATTTTTGAAATACGTCACAGAAATTCATGATTTTGATTGGCCGACACCGCAACGCGTTGCCGAAATGTTCGCACGCTTTGCTGAAATGTCCGCAACGCGTTGCCGTGTCGCAACGCGTTGCGAATAGGCAGCCAATAAAGCCCTAACGTATTGCCTGCAACGCGTTGCGACATTTCAGCACGCGTTGCTACATTTTCGGCAACGCGTTGCATGAAAGTAGCAACGCCGTTGCGGCGTCGGCCAATTAGAATGAGGAATTTCTGTGACGTAATTATTCCAAAAATTAGTAGACCCACAACGCGTTGGCAAAGTATCTAGCACGCGTTGTGGAACTCACAACGCGGTTCAGCCTCACACGCGTTGCGACCTTCACAACGCGTTGCCACTTTCCACGCGTTGCGAAGGTTCCCAAGCCTACGGGTCATAACTATTGCCCGCAACGCGTTGCGAAAGTAGCAACGCGTTTTGCGAACATTTTGGCAACGCGTTGCGACATTTCGGCAACGCGTTGCGACTTTTCGTCGCAACGCGTGTGGGTGGTTCGGCCAATCAAAATCCTACATTTCTGTGACATATTTGCAAAAAATAGATCCACAACGCGTTGCGGCAATACGTTATGAACCCTTATGGCCTTCACAACGCGTTGCAAGCTTCAAACGCGTTGCGAGCTTCACAACACGTTGTAACTTCACAACGCGTTGTGATGCAATAAGGGTCATAACGTATTGCCGCAGCGTTGTGAAGGTTTGCACGCGTTTGCGACGGTCGCACGGCGTTGTGAGATTTATATTTTTGAAATACTTTCACAGAATTCATGATTTTGATTGGCGACAACCGCAAAACGCGTTGCAAACTGTCGCAACGCGTTGCTGAAATGTCGAAACGCGTGGCGCATGTCTGCAACGCGTTGTACTTTCTCACAACGCGTTGCTGCAATACTTATGGCCGTTATGGCTTGTTAACCTTAGCAACGCTTTGCGAAGCTTGCAACGCGTTGTGAAGCTCAGAACGCGTGTGAGGTTGCAACTCGTTGCAAAGAATCTAGCAACGCGTTGTGGGTCCCTATTTTTGAAATACTCACAGAAATTCATGTTGATTGGCCGCACCGCAACGCGTTGCTGAAATGTCGCAACGCGTGCCGAACTGTCGCAACGCGTTGCACTTTCTCTCAACGCGTTGCAGCAATACGATATGGCCTTTATGGCTTGCCCATAGCCAAATGTCGCAACGCGTTTGCCTTTCTCACCAACGCGTTGCGGCAATACCGTTATGACCCTTATGGCTTGTGACCTTAGCAACGCGTTGTGAATCTTGCAACGCGTTGTGAAGCTCGCACGCGTTGTGAAGGTTTGCAACGCGTTGCAAGTATCTATCACCGCGTTGGGGTCTATCTTTTTTGAAATACGTCAAGAAATCATGATTTTGATTGGCAGACGTCGCACGCGTTGCCGCAAATGGTCGCAACGCGTTTGCTATTTCTCGCACCGCGTTGCAGCAATACGTTATAGCCTCTATGGCTTGCCATAAACGTCCCTTCACCATCTACGTCAAAGAACTTATCTTTGCCATGTCTGCCAGTATTGTCAGAAGCTGTATATTGGACAGCCAAAACTTCGCTCTCTGTCCGCTTCTCTGAACATCCTAGATCTATTAGATCTAATCTCTCTGGTATCCCATTACCGCACATTTTAATAAAAAATGACACATTGAACATCTAAGATTACAGGATTTTTTTCCGGTAATTCTGGCAAGGATCGCCACTGTGCTGACACCATCTCATCGTTTAGACTCAAAACTCTTCACCCTCATGGCGTTACATCTGCTTTGACCTTTTGAAAGCAATTGGTCTATGTTTACTCGTTTTTGCCAACTTTTAAATACTTTTCATAAAAATTCAAGTACACACTATGCTCACATCACTTTACACTTTTCAGAAACTTAAGAGACTAATTTTATAGTAGAAATTCAAACTTATAATATATGCGTGGGACCACGATATAGAAAGAGCAAGACAAACCCATTGCCTCCCATACTAAAGAACATCATTATGGTCAAGACCCTGATCGTCAGCTTTGAGGATTGGTGCAGATGTACCCCACAGCGACTCGGTAAAGTCCTTTTCAGGATTCATTTGCCCTCTACCCTACCAAATCTGATGAAATAACTATCCTAAGCAACCGGATTGAAGGAAGAGCGAGTGTATCTGCGATCGCAATAAGGCTTTTTAGTGTACTACTTTTTTCCACATGTGATTGTGTGTACACATTTTATGCTTGATGCTTCTGTGTTTGTTCAGGTATATACGGGCGGATGGTATGAATGTACGCGGGTATGTGCAATGTGTGCTTGTGGCGGGGTGTGTTTGGTGGGTGTGTGTGATTGTGTGTATGTGAGGGTACCCCCTTTCTGGTGTTTTATGAATACATTTTAACCATTTAAGTCATTCATTATGTATTAATATGACCAGCAGGCTGAGGCCAGTAGTCTTCACTTTTGTTGTGCCCTGGCAGCCTTTGCCTGTCGGTCCCCTTTTTATGTGTTCTTGACTGCCAAATGATTAACAAAATAAATAAAAAAGAAAGAGAACGAAAAAATCACAATATTATAATTAGTGCTTGAACTGCATCAGGAGACAGGATACGTATCAGGAGCCAAAATGCTGTGTAAATAGGAATGTCTTCAGACGTGACTTGAAAATAATTTTTGATTGTGCTAGGCGGATACTGTTAGGGAGTTTTATTCCACAAATGTGCTGCTGCGTAAGCAAAAGATCTATCACCATAGAACTTAGTTGATGAGTTGACTGATTTATTCAGCTCGGAGCAAGAAGATGATCTCGAGGTTCTCGGTGGTGAGTACAGCTGGATGAACTCAGAGATATAGGCAGGTGACATGCCGTGGATGGCCTTAAAGGTGAGAAGCAGAATCTTTAATCCTGTCCTCTGTTTAATTGGAGGCCAATGCAGTTGGTAGAGAGCGGTGTGATGTGTTCTCGTAGACAGATTTTTAAGGACAAGTCAGGCAGCTGCATTTTTGAACTCGCTGAACCCTAGTCAATTCTCTTTCTGGGAGGCCATATGGTAGGGAGTTGCAGGAATCAAGCCTAAATTTAACAAAGGCGTGGACCAATCTGATGGTAGATTCAGTTTCATCAAGGTACTGTCCAAACTGCCCAATTTTCCTTATTGAGAGCAAAACAGCTTCGCATAAGGTGTTAACATGATTGATCACTCTTAGTGATGAGTCTAAGATGACACCAAGGTCCCGTGCTTCAGCTGACGTGATGAATAACCCAGAAGACAGAATTGCCAATGATCATGGTTGGCGATCTGACGAAGCATCTCGACTGAGATAGATGAGTTCAGCCATCTAGGTATGAAGAAAACCAATTAATACGTTTCCAGATCCCATACAGTTCAGTTAGATGGGTTACGGAGCGATCTATCTTAATATATTCTAACGCCGCGGCGAGATGCTGTTGACCATTTAGTGCCAAATGTCCCTGTTTGTCATTAAGTTGGGGGATGTCAGATGGATCCTGCGGATGTCTCGAGCAATCACTTAAATGTAGTTAAAGGGCGGCGACGACCCCGGTTTTGGCATGGTAACTACCCCTTCCCCTCCCCAAAATGTGACGTCTGAGGCTACCTGATCCATCGAAATCGATGACAGTGACCGGCAAATCGTTGCCCACGGTGCGTTGGGCACAGAAGATGAAATTGGAGGGATATTCTCCAATATCGGTGATTTGGTATTGTGGGCTCACACCAGGATATGGTTTGTACTAGCATAAGAAGCTTGGTGTAGGTGCCATCCAGTCTGTTTACTGAGCTCTTTTCATGGTCCAGGTCTCAGATCCATATAACACGATACTCTCTACACAGGCTATAAAGAATTTCAGCTTGGTTGACTTGGAGATACCAGATTGCCATAAAGTTGGTGTAGTTTATTACAGGCATTCCAAGCTTGTCCTTTGCGTGACAGGAAGTCGTTTCTTGCTGTCGGCCAAATAGGACCCTAGAGATTTGAAGTCCTTGACCGCTTTGAGTGGCTACCATCTGTTTGCAGATAGGTGATGATCATCTCTCTTGACAGTCATATATTCAGTCTTCCTGGCATTTAGATGTAGGCCGACGTTGTCTGCAGAATTCTCAACAGTGTGTTAGTAGATTCTTGTGCACCACATATCAGATCTCAGCGGTTAGAGCTAGATCATCTGCGTATTCAAGGTCTGATGAGATACGACTTTGGGACGTCTAGAAACGCTTGGGTTTGATGTGAGTCCTTTGCGTTCATGAGGTCAAGACTCGGGTTTCTGAGGAGTAATCAACCACGACTAAAAGAGGATAGGGAGCAAGAGTATATCCTTTGAGGATTCCAGTAGTTGTTAGGAACTTCCTTTGTGGGCCATCCATGGTCTGCCAACGCTAAGGGTTGTTATCATACCTGATGGCAATTGCCTTGACAGTCTCATCTGGGACACCGTAGTTGGCGAGAATATGCAGAATTACATTCCTGTTTACCACTGTCAAAAAGCCTTGGCAAAAAATATACAAAAACAATGAAGCTTTTCTCTTGGAAATTATCAATCTTTTTTTTATTGTCTTGGTTTTTTTTGTTTATTTTCTTGTTTTGATTTATTCTTTTCATGCCCATCCTTTCTGAGGGCAAGTACTCTGAGGTAGTGTGTGATCTGCCTTGCGAAACCGTTCTGGTTCAGTCTGAGATATGGTGGACTATGTGAGGCGTGATTCTGTTGAGCAGTATGGAGTTGTAGATCTTAAGGCCAGTGGCGACAGTGTGATTCCTGTAGTTTTGGGGTTGTTGGAGGTCGCCTTTCTTTGGTGAGGACATGAGAATGATGTTGAAAAGGCAGTGGTTTGTTTCCCATGTTAGGTGTTGTTACAAAATTATAACAGTTGAACATGGAATAGTGATTCTTCCGCTACTGCAGGATCGTTGTCGGGACCAGGTGTCTGTGTTGTTCAGTTTCTTCAGACACATCTGAAGCTCCTCTATAGGGAAAGGTCCAGTCTGGATGGTGTCTGCTATCTTGTGATTGAAGAAGGGTTCATCAAGGTTAGTGGTATTCTGAACTGGTTTGCAAAGTAGAGAACTAAAAGTGCGGAAACCACGTGGCAGGCGCCTCTTCAGTGTTTCACCTTTGATTCTTATAGGTGGGC
Source organism: Ophioderma brevispina (assembly GCA_023653785.1). Taxonomy (NCBI): domain Eukaryota; kingdom Metazoa; phylum Echinodermata; class Ophiuroidea; order Amphilepidida; family Ophiodermatidae; genus Ophioderma; species Ophioderma brevispina. The sequence continues at coordinate 16,474 of JAMKCH010030224.1, forward strand.
GTGAGCCTTCTATCGGTCAGCTCCCTCAAGGCCTCCCAGGCAGACAGCAGCAGCATGCTTGTTTTCAAGATGGAGGGCGTTCAAGTGCTTTAGCCTTGGACTTAAACAGCTCCTCAAGCACCACATGCTGTAAGCATCATCAAGTGCAGACTTAACAGCATCAAGGTTCTGCTTGGAGCTTCTGGTGGATTTAGTACGGTGCTTCTTGGCTGCAGACTTCAGTTTGCCTCTGGCTTTGCTGACTTTGTCATTTGAGGCAAAGGTCAGTAGTCTTCTTCTTTCTTTCTATGTAGCATCTCCAATGCCATTTTTGTTGCTGAAGTGGAGGAATTC
>JAMKCH010030225.1:0-17175 GCA_023653785.1 Ophioderma brevispina
CAAAATGGCTCTGACTTCTGTGTGATTATTTAGTAATCTTATCAATTATTTAAATTTTGGTCACCTAGTAAAAGTGGTAGTTTACATAAAATGTCATATATAGGGGTTTGGGGTGATGCTGAACTCAAATATAGATGCTACTAGCTTGAAAATAATCAGAAAGGGTTGTGAATAACAACAATGGAATGTTTGGCGACCTCTATGGGGCCAAGTGCGGTCTATTAGGCAGCCGGTGGAGGGGTACCTGTGAAGGTACTCCCGAGGAGTTAGTGCAGGGTACTTCCACACTGGTTGGCTACATGGTGCCTGTCAGTCACCTAGCTGGTAACTGCGGAGTACACTATATGATGGGTACTGCAAAGGGTAAACCATAGATGTCATGCACCCAGTGGCTTGTGTAATTCGACAAGTAATTAGTTCCTAGGGACTGCGCATCGCATGGTGTATCAAGGGGTACTCCTGGAGTAGAGCTTAGGTACACATGTAGTAGCCTAAGCTCTGGGTTACACCGGGAGTAGGAATCTGGCTGTGATGCTTATAACAATGCCACCATCAGAATCAACTGTATAATTTTGGCAAAAATTCCTTTTTTTCATGAATATCTAGGGAACCTATGAACAAAAAATGAGGTGCCATGCTAGGGGCACAATACACATTAATGCTAGCACCTTTTGGCAATATCTCACAACCCTACGGCTCACTGATCCATTGACATTGACATGTCTTCAGTTTGCAATTAAGTGAAGCAGTCTAGTCTACGTTAGTACTGATCAAGAATACCAGGGCTGATGTGCTAAACTCCAATAGCGGTATCAAATTCATATTATCTCTCTTTCAGTTGATCTTGCTAGGGGTCCCAAACTAGGGGGATTATACACATTCTTATGACAGAACCCAATCTTGAGTTGTGGAAATGTCAGTTGTGGCCGGCATTTGTTATTGATGGACCTAAAAAACTCCCCTCACAAGTGCTTTAAAAACGGGCAGGGATTCTTACTCAACATGGTTAGACTAACGGCAGCTACACCATGTCTACCGCGGCAGCTACTGCACGTACACATGGGCTAATTGCGAGGAGGTAGCTGCAAGCTAGGGGCCTTACCAAAGTACACAGTTATTAGGTAAACAGTAATGTGGCTACGCTGCTGTACCGACCCAATGCTACCACTGTAGTGCCCACTAGGTGGAGAAGACGGTGGATGTTATTAGACAGTACCGGAGTAGACACGCAGAGATGCTACCAAAGTAGCTACCCAGCGGTTACCACGACGCCATTTGAGAGTGGATGAAAATTTCATGAAATGAGGGCGCTATTACACTCGGGATCCGGTTAGCATTTTTGAACGTGTTTTAGGAAAATCATTACGAAAATTCAAATCGGGAATCATCAAAACACCCCCATATTCCCACACATGTAAAAAAAATGCAAATATATGCCAAAAAAAAACTTTTTATCAAAAAAACAAAATTGTGCCATGAGAAAATACTGCGCGCGCGTGAGAGCCGGTGTGGTATTTTGTTGTACCCACGTAGGGCTACTCCACGACGGTTTGCAGGAACAGCCGCTGTGTGTACACTAATCCGTATATGCGGCAAAAAAAAATAAACGGACTCTGGCCGGTGAGTGTTCGTCTAGTGGGTAGGTAATTCATGTCTACGCGGGGTAGCTGGGTGGTAACTACTGAAGAAAGAAATTGGCCGTGTACACAATCCAGATTCCTACTCAAGGTGTGTAACCCAGAGCTTAGGGCTCTCCATGTGTACTCTAAGCTCTACTCCAGGAGTACCCCATTGATGCACATCGATGCAGTAAACTAGAACAAGTACTTGCGAAAGTACACAAGCCACTGGGTGCATGACAGCTATGTTTACTTTGCAGTACCATCCATTAGTGAGGATAAAGTTACCAGCTAGGTGACTGACAGGGGCACAATGTAGGCCACAAGAAGTGGAGTACCTCTGCAGCTACCCCTTGGGAGTACCTTCAGGGAGTACTTCCAGGGTACTCCCCCTACAGGCGCCTAATAGACAGCACTTTGGCCCATAGACGGGCGCCAAACATCCATTGTTTACCCCTTTCTGATATTTTCAAGCTGAGTATCACCCACAACCCCTATATAGACATTGTATGTTAAAAAAACTTTTAACATGGTGACCAAATGTTAAATAATTGATAAGATTACTAAAAATAATCACCCACAGAGCTTCAGAGTGCATTTGCATGGGAGTAGCCGCAGGTACTCACGATATGGGGGACTAGTGGTTAAGAGTACTGTGTGTTGTACATTGGTGGATGTTATATGGATGATTACTATGGCGATACACACATATGGACACACACAAATGTGAGGACGGTTTGTTAGTGTTAAATGTGATATGAGTCTGATTACTGATATGCTCCCCAAATTAACACAATCAAGTGGATTTCTAGTTACTCGCGAGTGTTTAGTTGCTAACCATAATTGGTGTTTGGAGTTTCTACCATTTAATCTTTGACAAGACAAAAAGGCTTGTATTTTCCACAAATTCTAAACTTGAAGCCCAAATTTACCCATCATATCTGGTAGACTGTTAAGTGGCAAATTGAACTTAACCCAGGCCCAAATGAGCTGCAATTAAACACCGTGACTGCTCCCCAGGTGGCATAGCAAAGATGTGAAGTTGATGATTACGATAGAGCCATTGATTGTGACAAATGCAATTTGTGGTCCCCCATTCAGCTGTATGAAAAAGACCTCGATACTCAGCTTCAAAACTTGACAAATTTTTCTGGGTTGTTTTGGATTTGCGGTTTTTGGAATTTTGATTTCCAGTTTATTGGATTACTAGACTCAATCACCCTTCCAAACTTTCCGTTACTATTCAGACTCATTGTCGAACTGGGAAGTTAATGATAATAATGATGTGGACATCTACGAGCCCCTATGAACATGTTCATGAGCGTAGTATGAGGACTCACACAAAGGTGAAATTTTTTTCCACGCAACATTATACCCATGTAAAACCAATCGCTCTGGTGATAACAAACAAAGACAATTTCCTTCAATCAAAAACCGTAAGCATAATTCATGGTATGATAATTAACTGTTAATGCATAAGGAGTGTTGGAAAAACAATCAGCTTTTTTAGAGCCATCGTAGACCACCACAGCCTTGATTTTGTTATTGGGCTGCGAATCTAAAATTGATAGTTCTTTTGCCAAACAACTCTGTTTTTCCCAGAAAACTTCAGTGTATATCGTAAGGATAGAAATCGCACCAAGCGGGGTGGGGTGTTGTTGCTACAAAAGATCATTGATTTCAACCTGATGAACCCGAGCTCGATGGTGATAGTGAAATTATCTGGGCCCAGATTCATTTCAGTAATGAAACTTTATCCTGGCTCACGTCGGGTTATAGACCACCAGATAAAAAAGTTTCCACATTTGAGAAATATTATCTTTCCTCCATCATGACCGTTTAGCTAAGCATAAACGCCACCACCCAAACATTATCGTCGGTGGTGGCGGATTTCAATCTCCCTGATATAAATGTGGCCAACTGATTGGTCAATTCAAACCATGCTAGTGATTTTAAAAAGGCCTTGCATGTGAAGTTTCGGATTTTTATTGGAAAATTCATCTCCAACTTGTGACAGAAATTACCAAGGCCAATATCAACAGCATTTGGATTACTCCTGGAACACAAACCCCAATATCATCAAATGTGGAGTTGTACATGGAATCCAGACCTTGTATTGTCTCTTGATATTAACGCAAAACCAAGGTTACAGAGGAAGCCGCAAAGAAGAATTGTCAAATTGAAAAAGGTGACCGTAATTCTAAAATCTTGTGGTGCTTTCGTTGAGGATTTTTTGTCCTCAAGCCTGAAAGCAGATCTGTGGAATCAAACTTGGGAATAATCAGCGATTATCTACTTGAAATTGTAAAAAGCATATGTACAATCGAAGCTCTCCAAGGGCAAAATAAATCTGCCTTGGATTTCAGTAGATGGTTAAGAAAAATGAGGAATAGAGATAAAATCTTTTCTTAAGCTCGTAAAACTAACAAATACTTGATTGGAAATCGTACAGGGAGTACGCAATTATTTACCAAATGTTAAGAACTCACACAAAAATTTATGTCAATGAAATCATTGGTAATAGCTTGTTCTAAGAACCCTAAATCTTTCTGGTTCGATATAAAATGAAAAAGGACCGAGAACCTCGGGATTCCCACCATGAAGACAAAGGACAGAGTCTGTAGTACAGATTAGATAAAGCAGAAGCTCTAAACAAAGCAGTTCCAAAGCATTTTTTTACGGACAAATCTGGGAGCAGTGCCAATGGACAAAAGGGGAATCTCCCTATGTCTCCATATGCATTTATATATTGGAGTTGAAGGGGTGTGGTAAACAACCGAAAAAAAACTGAACCCTACAAAAGCATGCGGACCTGACGAAAGGTCACCACGTCTGTTAAAATGGTCTCAAGCGAACGGGCCCCAGCCCTGCGTTTTCTTTTCAAAATCATTAATAACAGTTGGGTCCCCAGACAGTGGAAGCAAGCCTTAGTGTCAGGATTTATAAAAGTGGGCTCCAAAGGCCGGACCCATCCAACTACAGGCCAATTCGCTAACATGGCATAACATGTAAAATAATGGAACAGCATCGTACGGAGTCATATGGCAAAAGCTTTGAATACCTACAATATCCTCATAAATGATCAGCATGGTTCAGGGAAAATCTATCCACAGTTAACAAACTTATCAAACTCTACAAATGATTGGGTTGAAACACTTGAAAACAAGGGTAAAACAGATGAATATGGTTAGACTTAGCAAAGCTTTTGACAGGGTATCACATCAACATTCTCAAACTCTAAATTAGATTATTATGGTTTAAGAGGACAACACACGAAATGGATAAATAGTTTTTTGCAAGAACGTACCAAGGCTGTAATCGTTAATGGGACACATTCTTCATTGGGTAAAATGTAACTTCTGGCGGTTACAACAGGGATCGGTTTCCTAGGACCGGACTATTTCTGCTTCGACATAAATTGAGAGCCAAGAACATATCCATCAAAGGATCAAATTGTTTGCAGCTGATAGCATCGTGATAGGATAATAAAGAGCCCAAGAAGATCAAAGATATCCAAAAAGACTTGGATACACTGGCTTCGGGTCTTAAAGTGGTGGCTGATGACTTTAATGTGAAAAAAAAAAACTGCGCTGTTTTAACCATCACACGCAAACGCCAAACCCACAAGTTATAATATACTCTGATGGCTGTGAAGATCTAAACAGAGTCAAAAGCCAGACTACCTAGGTGTTACTATATCACACGATCTTAGGTGGATGGAATGATCATTGTACTAAAGTAATAAAGGAAGCCAGTCGGGCCCTTGGTTTGTTACGTAGAACCTTATCACCTTGCACCCGTGCCGTCAAAGCACAGGCGTACACCTCGCTTGTCGTCCCAACTTGAATATGCAAGTGAAGTTTGGAACCCGAACGCTAAAACTGAAATCAATCGTTCTGGAAAAATTCAGAGGAGTGCTGCACGTTTTGTTTATGCAGATTATAGACGGTGGACCCATGGATGCCATCATTACGAACTCAGTGGGACCCTCTAACATACACGCGCCTAATCAAAATCAACCAAGCAACCTTGTTTTATAGAATTCATATGGACTCGTTAACATGTCACACCACCCTGCATTCAAAGAGGCCTCGTCATTTCGCAAGGACTACTCACCCCCTTAAATAAAGAAACACACCCATCCCGTTGTTGAGTGTACAGTTTGCTTTTATCCAAGAGTCATTACATTTGGAAGAGCTTGCCAAAGGACGCGGTGCTACACATCAATCCATCTGTGAAACATTTTCCAGCAGCAGCCATCCCAGCCATAAGGACTATTCCACACATGGCATGATACGTCCTCTAATTTAATTCACAGTTCTCTGTATATAGTGCACCGTTTTGTTTATTTTGTATTTTTGGGAGCGAGCGAGCACCCTAAGTTGCGTCTACGGGCGGTTGACGTCATGTCTGCACCAGTCACTTTCCAGTTTAACAAGAGCATTGCGTAAGGAAATAATGCACCAAAACCAGGACACCCCCACTTTTGTGGGCCGGCGATGTGGTACCCATTCGGGTGGGTACTCCGCGCTACTCAACAGTCACTTCAAGGTACTCTCATGAAGAAATTGGTGTGTATGTAGAAATGAGTTACATTTCCTGAGGGAACCTCACAGACTAGAAGAGATTTTACTGTAATGGGGCGTGGGATACTTCGTGTGAAAAATCCACCGGGATCACACAACTGAGCTCAGTCCCACTTTTTTTGGCATAAATCCAAAGGAATCCCAGCGTATGGAGAAGTGAGAAAGATAGCAGACAGATGGACTGACAGATATACAGGTGGATCTAACAGGCAAAAGACACACATTAGAAACAGACAGGAAGACAGGCTGGAAGACAGACAGACAGACATGTTAGAAAAACAGAAAGACAGGCAGGACAGGACTAGACAAGAGAAAACAACAAGCTTACCTTCTTGTAAACTTGAACTAGAGAACAGGGGAGATGCGGGTCGTTTCCGGGCTGCCATTCACACAAGTACTCATACATATTGCGACTTCATGCAGCGAAAGTCGTCAATGGACCTGGGCGCACTGATATAACACAAATTGAGTAAAGAATAAACAAAAATTGGTACATTTTTTTAGCAGGATATAACCATTTTTTTACAGGGGGAAAAGGGGGGGGACACATATAAGTTTCAGGGGGTAAGCATTTACCAAAGCTTGTTAGCAGGTATAGGCCTATGTTGTTTTTCAAGGTAAATTTGCACACATGCATAAATCATATTCAATGGGGGAAAGATTCGGGGCTAAACTGAGATAATTACATCAAAACATCAGAAAGGTATTCGAAACTTAGCAAAAATAAACAGAAATACAACTTCATCCAACAATTTTAACCAAATTAGGATAAAATTCAAACTTGAGATAATCACATTTAATTTTTTTTCTTTCAGGCACGTTTCCAAAAATAGTTTGCTTTTCTTTTTTTGTTTGTCCATAACTTCAAAATGTTCTTGTTTAAAGGATATTCTAAAACTGATCGAGTGCAAAATGAAAGACGTTTGTATCTTTAAGATAAATAATGGGGGATGAGAGGGGAGGGAGGGTGTGTGTTTATTTATTGAAGTAAATTTTAGATTGAATAGCAGGCTTTCAACAAAAACTGAATTAAATATTTGGTGACAACATGGTGTCTTTAGGTGAAACTGAATTTTTGGTTAAAAAGGGGAGTTTTGGGGTTGAAGGGGAACTATCTTGTTTGGTTAAAATATTTTGTTTAATTATAAGTACGGGGGGGGGGGGATTTATAGGAAATACGTTTGCGATTGCCCTTTTTTGGTTCACTTAACCCTATGAACTAATCACTTCAATGTATGGGACCTTACTCCCACTGGACAGTCGAGTGTAGCTGCATTCATCATGAAAACAACAAGAGTATTTTGCCACTATCAGCAATGGCCAACATGTTTAAGTGAAATCACAGAAACATTGTGTTTACCGTGGAATAGCGTTGCTTCTGGAAGAGTAAGGCGGTTATCGTTACACCAGACCAAGTCCTGTGCGGGATGTGCTGTGCGGTGATCCTAGTACAGTGCAAGTATGGCAAGGTCTGATCCACCTTCACCCTGGGGCAATAGGGAATCTCTGATTTTGCAAGAATACAAAGACCATGTTTTTGGGGTTAACTTGTTTTGATAACTAATTAAGTTACATTCCTGAAGTACGCTATAGGTTTTGCTTTTGATTTCATTGCTATGTTTGCTTTTTTTTATGTAAATAATTGGCCAACTTTGAGGCTACAGATTATACCCTATATCTTTTTGGATTCCTCATGCTTAGACAAATAACCGGGTATAGTTTTTCAATATGATTGGATCAATTTACAAATTTTAACCCTGTGCAATCTTTGGCTCGATCCCCCTCCTTAAAGTACCTTCACAGCACCTTCTGTTTTATTTGTCGCCTGAACGATTTTTCATGGAGGCACATACTAGTCCACAATTCTGGTGTCCGTATGTCCGTCCGTATGGTCCCTTACGGATGACTCGTTAACCTTTGTTAAATGCTCTGCTGGCTAAACGCTATCATCCCCGATTTACTTCAAACTTGATAGGATGATAGAGTGAGGTGCCGCAATATTATAGTAGCTTTTGGCTGCAATTATTTGCATATGCATGAATTAATTAGCTTATTTGCATATTTTTATGACATTTCGGTTAACCTTTTTTGAAAGGCTCTGCTGGCTAACTTCTAATCCCGATTTACTTCACACTTGGTAGGTGTAAAATGAGGTGCCAAACATATTTAGTGTAGCTTTTGGCTGCATTATTGCATATTCATGAAGTATTATTAGCTTAGTGTTGACCGGTCAAATGACAACTCCTTTTTCCCCGCAAGGCTTGTGGCAAGTTATCTGGAGTCCGTAGGGTATAATGATGTAACTTGGTGGTAAGGAAGCGGGTTAAAGAGTTCTCGACCCGATTAGGATGTGGGCATATTTCGGGCGAGCGGAATTGCATACATGCAAAAGTAGCTAATTGATATGCAAAAATCGCGTAATCGCTATATTTTGAAAAACGGTACAGGTCGGATATGCCAAAATTCCTTTCAATGCACGAAAACCCATTATGGTGGCATCTTTTTGCCATTTTAAAGTTCCTGATACCGCGGCTTAGTACGCAACTGAGCTAATTAACTATGTATAATTGCTGATCGCTAACATGGTTACATCGGATATGCAAACAGCCGTTAGCTACATGAAAAACTACACTACAGTAAGCTGGTGTGGGGAAGGGGGGGGTGTGGGGGTAGGGGGACGGAAGGGTGGGGGGGGAGTGGAGATGGTGGGGGAGTAGGGGAGAGGGGGGGTGGTAAGGAGGGGGGCGGTCAGGAGGGGTCTGGGGGGTGGTTGTGATCTGGGGGGGTCGGGGTGGTGGCGTCGGGGAGGGTGCGAGGGGAAAAGGGTGCGTCGGGGAGGTTGGGGTGCGTCGGAGAGGGGCGGGGGGGTCGACCTCGTGTGCCTTTGTGACCCCCCATGCGAACCTTGTGACCTCACATGACCGTGCTGGCCTCACACAACCTTAGCACATAAAAAGTCGGTGTGCTGGGAGCCGTCGGGTGGGATGCGACGGGGGGAGGGGTGGGGTTGGTGTTAGGTCGGGGAAGGTGGGGTGACCTTGGTGACCTTTGTGCCTTGGTGAACCTGTGTGCCTTGATGACCCAGTGACATTGGACCCCATGGACCTTTGGACTTTTTTAGGTACGTGGGGGGGCAAGGCTGGGGATCACAAAATGACCCCTGTAGGCACCATTTTTATCAAATTAAGGATTAATTGGTAGCAAAATCACTGGGGACAAATTTAAGACCTCTGGCGTGCCGACTTGGAAATTTTTCCCCTCTCTGAATCAACTGCCTCGGTATGCCTGGTTCAGGGGTCACTCCTCAGGCTGTCTTGCACCGTTTGTACTTGAGAAGAGTTACAAATAGCTCCCGTACATTGTATGTCCTGAAGAAAAGTACTCAATAAAACAACCAAAATAATAATAGCTTAATTGACTTTTACCAATTTTTTACCCATGCACTTTTATTCCAAGGAAATGACCAGGGAATCTTTACAGACAGTCTACAAACCCCTCTTTTTGTCTTATGACTTTTTAAAGTCGTAACTATGTCACCGCTGCTGGGAGTATGTCACCCAAAGCTGCGACCACAGGGTTCTACAATAACTGATTGTTTCATCAGGAGCAACAAATATTGCACTCTTAACATTAAAGGTGCTTGTTATGATTGTGTCTATCTGTTTTCTACTTGATATAGAGCCTGACACTTGTATTTGAAGGGATTTCTCATAATGAATTGGAGTTCCTAAAAGTGATATTTCCACTCATTGTTCCTTTGTAGAACTCCACAGATAGCATTTTTTTAGTAAATTCGGCTAATGGGCATGTCGGAAGTATGAAGTGACAATGCGCAGTATACCTAGTGATACCCTTCAGCTGCAGTTACTTGTGCTGCATTTTGTTGTGGCATCGGGGTGGTATACGCCCACATTACTTTGTACCCTGGGAAAGCACTCACAGATGAAAAGGATACCAAGGCAGGTGCAAGGATGGTGATTCCAAACCCAAGAGCATTCAGTGACAGAGGACATTAAAAAAAAATAAAAATTTGCTAAATTTTCCAAAAATGAGGTATTTGGGTGAAAATTTTGCCCAATTTTATACAAATTGAGGTATAAAATGTTTTTTGAAATTAAAAAAAATAGGAGTCTTTGGGTAAAAAAAAAAAAAAAAAAAAAAAAAAAAAAAAAGAAAAGGGGGGGGGGGGGGTTAACAGCCTAAAATATGCAACACCTCCAAAATCTGTTCAAACCAGAGTATAGTGGATTTGAAACACAGAAACATCTTTGAAACATATTGCTGTGTATTACTTTAAGCAAATACCTAAATAATCATTGTTAACATGCAAAAAAAATAGTAACAGTTTAGGATAAATGTCGGATAGGGGACTTAATCAGGGGCGTAACTAGACCTCTAGCCAAGGGTGGGCAAGGACCTGAAGATTTTCTCTGGTCTGAAGATTGCCCCCTTTTTTCTCCCTTTCCAAATTTCTCCCCACATTTTTCCAAGGGTGGGCAAGTCACCCACTTCGCCCACCCCTAGTTATGCCACTCAGCATAATTTGCATGATATCTCTTCTCACACCTTCGAAAGTTATCCCACTGACAGTATTGAAACCCAGAGAGTATTAGAACTTTGGTTTTGATAGGGATGTTCCTCTGAGACTGCACAAATTTTCCAAGAATCTCACAGGACCCATCGCTATACCCAGGCCCAAAATTGACCATATATTTTGTGTCCATTGAGGTGGCATTCTTTCCCCAACTAATGCAACGAGGGCATTTGCACTTCATGTGAACATCGCCATGCTTCGCTGCAGCCACTAGATACTAGAGGAGATGCAGGGGTGACACCATCGGGTGGCGGTGGTGGGGGGGTTGGCTTAAGCCACCCCCTGAGAGTTTCAAAATTTAGGAAAAAAGAACAGGGGGGTTTGCACAAAAATTAGGGGTTTTTAAACAAAATGACGTTCATTTTGTCACTGTTTTGCCCCCCAATGATGTTTTCGCTCGCCCCCCTATGATTTTTTACCCTGGCGCCGCCCGGGGAGATGGACTATTTTTCAAAAACTTTGAGAATATTTTTTTTTAAAGGACCCGTCCATAGGTACCAAACTTTAAACTTGACAAAAAAATGATATACTAAATATACATTCAAAAATGAGACCCATGTTTTGGCTGGCCCCATTTTTCTTTTGTACCGGTAATCTTGGGGTACTGAAAGTAATTGTGCTTTACCAAAATAGTTCCGGAACATTTAACTCACACCTATCCTTGCCATGTAACCAATATAGGTAATCAAGAGCCATAATCGAATTAATCTCGCAGGAAAGATGCATGATGGGACTGTTGTTGCCATGGCAAATCATATAATCCAATCAACACATCTGAATGCAGATCCTATAAAGAAAATAATGAAAATTTGAAATACCATGTGGTTCAAATAAATGTCCAGTACTGAATCGGACAGACCAGAAAGTTAGCTGAACCACCAAGAATATCTAAACTGCTCAGGCATATGCAGGAATATCCGGGGAAACCCTATATTGCAACATATACTTGTGTAATTGAATGTCTAAATGTATTTGTGACAACCGACACACCACGAGTAAGTTTTGATGCCAAGTTCATTATCATTGATTTTGCTCTTAGCCTGTGCCACAGTCCTTGTTTCCTTCCTTTTCCTTCACTTTCATCATCAGCAGCAACAGCTATTCTTCTGATGACTGCTATTAGCTGAGATTAGCCCATTAAAAGACTGTGGCTTCCTTGAGAAAAGTTTATTTCCCAAACTTCAGTTTATTCTATGGTGTGTTTACCATTTATAAGGGCAGTTAAGATCGTGATGCCTCATAGGCCCGTGTTTTGTAATTTCTGGTCCAATTGTAGAGAAAATACACAATTAAATCTTTTCTCATAGCAGATCAAATTGGATCACAAGACTAGGTAGACACATTATAATCTTAAGCAAATGGTGTAAAAATCCTCAACTTCTAGGTAAGTTGGCATGGCAGATGAGGGGATTTGGAATCACAAATCTCCTTTTAAAAGTAAAAAATAGTTTTTTTAAAGTTTTAAAAGGTTAAAATTCCTTAATTCACATGAGGTATCGGGCATCACAAATCGTTGAGCCGAGTGTGTCCCATATCAGTAACCAGCCCCAAAAGGTTTTTTATACTCCTCGCGTTAGGTGGGATATAAACACAATCTGAACATGCTAGTTCAATATTGAGAGTTTTTATTTGTTGGGGGTGGGTGGATACATTTTGTCACTACATTTGTCATTCGCAAGAGTAACCAGTGACAGTGCTTTGGGCATGTAATGGAAAGACGTGCCCAACTGAAGGTGGGAAAATGCCACCGAAAAAATTGCATCAAATGTTGGGTAGCCCCATCAGTGACTTGACACTATAATACTCCTCATCATGCAACAGCCTACAAAAAAGACTAGTCTTGCATTGAAACCCCACACTTGCATACTGAATGACTACGCATATCACACCGATTACTTCCTCAATCTGTGTCCGCAAAAGCCATTTGTCACTGTAGTTTACGAACTGCAAACAGCTTCTCAACTAATGCTGTGATAGGGAAGGGGAAGTGGGAGGACAACAATTGGAAATGTAAGAAAAATGTAAGAAAGAGGAATTAACATAAGTTCTCAGAGGAATACCAAATGATTAACCATTAATTGTAATTGGTCAAGGACAGCTTAAGTCACTACCAATTGTTTCGCTGATGTAATTTGATGCTGTAGAACTGACGTCTGCCGATGGGCTTATAGGTATGAGTGAGCTTGATTTAAGTTTGAGATTTATAATGGGGTGTTTTCCTTATATGAGCACGCAATACATTGTATCCTTAAAGGCACTATCGTGATTTGCCAACTCAACAAATTAAATTTTTTTTTTTTTTGCATGCCTGTAACAAGTGGGTTACTAATCCTAACATCCTGCACCTTATAAAGGCTAGAAGCTATACCTAAATTAAAAGCTATTAAAAACAGTATGTGATATTTAGTCATTACGTCTATAAAGAGCCCTTACTACAACACGTATGAATGGAGATTCACATCTGAACACAGCTGTTTTTTTTCCTCTTTTTGTCATCAAAATCTGGTGTCTGTCTGTCTGTCTCCACCTGTAACCATCAGAACCGCTGACCCGATCTAGATGACACTTGCACCACAGGACGTTAGTATCTACTGCTACTTATACTGTGACAGACAGGTCTGTGGGCCAAAGGTCAAAGGTCATACTTTGCGTATTTCAGACTTTTCTGCTCTTCCCCAGAAAACGTGTGCAAAACTCTCTTACCAACCGGTCATCCGTCTCCACCTGTGCAAACTCTCTCTTATCAACCAGCCAGGGGGATCTCGCAAGTTTTAACTTGCAGTATTTTTTCAGTTATAATAATAATAATAATAAGTTGCACTCTGGGAAAAAAAGAACGCAAATTATACAGCCTTATCCTTCACTTTTAGACTACTTTAAATTTGAAAATTTTGACTCTTTTGGGTGTGATCACAATCGTGGCCTTAAAGGGGGATGACACGATTAAATAAAGTTTTCATCTCAATAGAATGGCCTTCACACCCCAAAGCCCATCTTAAATTTTCACGCCACTAATTTCCAACCATGTTTTGATCAATGATGTGAGAGCTAAAAATGTGATTTTGTAATCCTCATAGAGTACTGTGTAAAACTAATATTGGTCGACCAAAGTGGGGCATATTTTTGCTCATAACATCCAACTCAAATGTCCTTTTAGCCATAAGATTTCACAGGGTATAGTAGCTAAAGTTCTTCAAATAACAAAATGTTGACCACTTCCATTCAAATCTAGGGTTCCGGGGACAAGGCTATTAGGGATTAGACCATGGCCCTTTAAAGATAGGATAATGATTTTGCACAGCTAATGTATGAGACCAGAGGCCTGAAAAATTAATGTTGTGTCTGGGTTTGTTTCAACAGGGAATGGATCATCTAAGCTCATTGCACAATTTTCATAGGTGTAAATCCGGGGGGATGGGGGGATATATCCCCCCCGAATATTTGATGAGGGGGGGTGGTGTCCACTACGATCATCCCCCCCCCATGTGATGCCCTTCATGTGTTTTGACCAAATACCCATATTTGCCAAAATATTTTACAAATTTTAAATTTCTGTGCGCTTTGCTGCGATTTTGTTCTAATTACAATTACTTTTAACAATTTTTAGGCTTCTAAAATGGCAAATTTTTTTAGGCACATGGTGCTAGTAATTATCTTTTCAGCAAACCCAGTTGTTCATTCAAAATTTGTCATCCCCCCAATTCTAAAAGAATTACGCCACTGCACAATCTCCGGGAGGGGGGAGAGCTTGTCCAAAATTCTCCTCCCGTGGACATAGACATCAATTCTTTAAAACTCTTGCTGAGTAGAGTATATGCACCATACCTGGAAAAAGATGTATATAACCCTAACAAGGTGGCTCTCTCCTTAGCCTATCTCCCATGCAGGAAGGGAAGGTTTAAAGGCACAGATGCTAGAAGATTTGTCACATTGTGGGTGGAATCAAACCAGGACCTCCGGGGCCCTCAGTCCCATGACCGTGAAATTGCTTTTACTTTTCAAATGGCTGGACCGATTTAACTCAAAACTTGTAATTGGATGCTTTTTGGTGTTAGGCTTCATGTGAGGGAGAAAACATCAATGAACTCTGACCATGAATTTTGGTAATTAGAGATTTCAAGGTTTCAGATTTCTTACCTTGTCTTTGGCTACAGAAATGACTTTAAAAGTGAAAACAAAAAGGTGATTTTGGTTTTGCTTATATTTTCATATAAACATGCCTGATTTCTTATTTGTTCCATTTATGAAATTTTAACAATTGTGGGGTTTATATTCAACATCATTGGCACACAATCAAGACTTTCAATTTTTTTGTATGGACATCCTGACTATGTAATCCCACACAGTTCTTGAATCATACATGTGATCAAACTGTGTGTTTGCTAAACATTATGGGTCTATACTCGGTTTGTATAGGGGTCAATAAGCTTTCTTCCAAAGAGAGAGGTATTTCCAATGGTTGTGTTCTTAGGTTTGGACTGGGCCAATAGCCTTGGCTCGGAAAATTACCCAATTGGTGCTTGATTGTAGACAATGTTTTGGGTCTTTTGAGCCCCCAATATGGGCCAGAGACAATAAATGTTACTTCAGGAGGTGCTTTTGTTTTGCTTAATAGACCAGTTTAAATTTCCCTTTCAAATGGTAACATTTCCCATCAGACATTGGGTGTGACTTAAGTCCAAACGAATTATATGTGGCAGTGTGGCGTTCTGGTTTTAAAAGTTCTACAAATTCACCCAGGGGTTTAATTGAGTGCCTGACTTAATCCTCAGCAAGTGACCCAAGGATTGAAGTGCTGTACCTATAGTAGGGGTCTCAATGGGTTATTTAGGTAGGACTGTTCTTCTCCAGAATCTGGAAGTGCCGGGGGGGGGGATTCTTCAATTTTGTTTGGGTAGGGACCTGCCTCCAGGACCCAAGAAGTGGACCCGAACTTATACCTCTCCTCCTTGCAATATAATGACCCATTTATCCAAATGCAATGTGAACGTGAAACCCATAAATTGCCATCCTAGTTCATGTTGCCAGAATTTCCTTTCGTCACAGCATGGAACCGCCAAATCACATACCCATCATGTCTTTTGCGTCGCGACTTGTGTTCAATGTTGACGGCCACGACGAAAGTCACATTAAACCAGCGGCAGACGTAAACAAACCGAGATTACGATAATTATGTATGCCTAAAAAAGTGTGCAAACTCATACTATGTCCGACATTCTGCGTGATCCTGGACTAACGTTGCATGGACTGATATATCACCATCTCGATGCGTACCCAAAAGTAGTAACTAACAACATCAAAGCAACACCGATAATTATACCATTATTGTTGTGAAAACAAAGGGGTCATAATAATACCAGTGTGAAAAAAAGGGGTCATAGTTATACCAACGGTGATTTTGCGACCCTATCCACCGGCACGTCTCCGTATAGCCGTTTGTACTAAGAAGGGTTTGTACTGAGCAATCAATCCAGAACGGCCAAATTCCCCATTCGTTCTGTGTGATTTGTTCCAACAAGTTCTTAACGTTGGTTCAAAATTGTCTAAAAGTGGTCAACATTCTCCAACAAAGTGGCAGTGTATTCACATAGGTTTTATCCAATATATTGGAGCATTCCAAATATGCAAAAAACTGGGTTAAACCAGCCAGTCTTTTAAAAAGACACCATGCTTATCGAGCTGGTTAGTACTTAAGATGTTGTGTACATAAATTAAACCACGTATGTCAGGCATCACATACTCATGTCTCACTTTTAATTTTGAAATACACCCAAGGACCCCTATTTTTTTTCATTTACAGTCCCTGTCACCGAATTGCACCGGGTTTGGAAGGCCACCTTCACTGTAAACTTTTTGGGCAATTTGCCACCATGTCCAAGAAATAAGCCTTTCCCTGGTGCATCATTCACAAAATATATTGTGACAGTGAGTATTCATTTTGTTTAATTTATACAGTCTTACTGGGTTCCTTGTTATGGCTGTTTCACAATGTGGAACATTGTGGTAGTTATCAATCAAAATACCCATTACACCGAGCCTTATTACAAACTTCAAACTTAGGAAAAGTGTTTTAAATCAATGCTTTTTGTTCGGGCATTGTACACATAATGGTAACTCAAGATCACGGTCGATCATCCTTACGTGTCAAAGAACTGGGAAGTTTATCCACTGGGTGGGCTGTCATCCACAAACGTTTTGTTTCTAGCTGCTTAGGCAATGTAAATTATTCCTCCTTGTAGGCATATACCATGTCTTTTAATTCTTAAAATAATGGAAACCAGAGGACTTTGCACATGAGACATGCGACAACCACCCAACTCTGTGCATGACTGTGATTCTGCCATCATTTGCTTGCTGGCCATATGCTCTGATATCT